>LOND01000341.1:104005-123288 GCA_014220965.1 Paragonimus kellicotti
TATACTTCGTTCTGTGAGTCAAAACTAATGCACCTAACAGTCTACCGAAATTTTGAAGTGGGTTTTGATGAGAACCGGCAATCCTAAAGTATTTTTGACAGGTATAACAGTCCAGGAAGCGAGAAAGGTAAACCAAATAACGGCAGGAGCTGACAATTTACTTTGTTGCACCTCATCATTTAAACATGGGAGAAATTACCGATGGCCCGTTTTCGAAGTCACCCATCAAACGGGCAACTTGCAACACAAGAAACTAAGATGAATGACTACGAACATGGCAATGATAAACAGGTCAAATAGCGAATAGCCAATAAAACAAAGCGTTGAGGGTAGTATTTCAACCAAAACTGGATTGGATGACATGATTAAAAGTGGATACCAAAATGGGATTAGTCAAAGAGAGTACCAGCAGCTCCGTAATCTGGTGCCAAAAAGACGTAACAAGTACGGCGCTGTCAAAGAAATGATCAACTTTAAGTCTTCACCGCAATACCTAATCGTTCTAGCAATGCTCCAAACATATGTTTGCAATTCATCCGAGGATTACGGAGCTACTGTTGACGTCAATGCTATGACACCTGTTTGAAGTTATCGAGTAAGGCACTGATCAATTTTCCGCTTAAGTCAAGATAAAACGCATAACAATGAGTTCCGATAGCTAGGTTGTGCAACCAGGAGCATATTGAATAGCAAACAAAGTGTTCAGGAATACAGGATGTGAACCGCAGTATTGAGTTAAACAAGCAACAGTTGGGTAATACGTATCAGTGATAGGATGTGGGTTATTAACGTTCTGATTTTTTTCTGTCATTGGCAAGAGTGTCTGAAACGTAGAAATAAACTTTCGCTGAATAAACCTAATTTCATTTGGTCAGTTGTAAATTGTGTAAACAGAACTTCACTAACAGTCGTTTAGTAATGAAACAATGAAAATCTCAGTGTGCACAACTTCCGAGCTAGCACAGTGTTCGATGTAGGTAAAAACAAGCTTCGATCCTGTGCGTTACAACCACACCAAATGTTACGCCACTCACTCAGTTATGGGTGGATTACAGAAGCAGTAGCAGAATCTAGACCACCAGATATCGCTCATGAAGCGAAACTTATAAACCCGTGCAGTTTGCGATCTTGATTTGGTAGGTAGGTATAGGCTATTTCCAAAATAAGGGTTCCAGCGATGCGTCACAAAAACTTTGCAGGTAACGCGCAAACTACTCACACACCTGGTTAAATTTGCTAGGTGAAACAAAAAAGTAGTATCTAAGTTTACAAGTGACGATTCTATTAGTTCTGGCCTTGGAAATGCAACCAGAAAATGTATCAAAAACACCTTTTGGGTAACCGACCGGGCTTATTCAACGCTATGATGTATATCCACGGGTTTTCGAACATGATACAGCATCTGTGTAGGGATAACCAACAAGGTAAGCGTGTTTGTCTGTCCGCACAAGCAGTCTCGGGTAACAAACGGTGACATATGATAGACTCACTGATAGTAACCGAAGTTCTAATCGATAACAAGCTCCGGTGGATCATGACAACCTCACTAAAAACAATGATCCGGACGTATATGGTTATCACTTTATTGTGTATTGCAAATCATACACCATTATCTCTGCACTTGTTAAACACATCACATGGCATTCAGCAACTTACGTCGAAGTGAATAACGGTCAAGGACCAGATGGACTGTCAACTGTTGCTTCATTGACTTAGTTGACAGCTTTATTACCAAATAAAAATCACTGATTACTGGAAAAGTGGAAGTAATATTACAATATCAATATAAGTGAATACAAAGGTCAGCTCACTGGTTGCACATTCGGTGTTCAAAAATGCAACACAGAAGCATGTGATCTCAAGCATTAAACTAGGCGACAAAACCTTAGTTTATGCACAATTGAAGATTCATCACCTTGATGACCTCGCTTACTTAGTTGATGCAGTGCTAGGATGAACTGCTTCTGCACCTCAACGAGTGTGGTGCAATATCGTACAAAATCACATGGAGACTGGGTAGTATCAAGCTGCCAACCATAGAAACGGTCACAATAGCCAAAGCTCGAACCCGTAGCTATGTGATTAGCACGCTTAGCAGCAGACTACTACCAACTTGATAACAACAGTTTACCATTGTCATCCTGCCTACTTTGTTGCATGAATTACCTGAGTAGCCTTAGAAAAGGTTTTCACCACAAAACTTACGAGTGACGCTGACAAACATTATTTTATGGAACAGACTCAATCGCAAGAAACCCGGATTTCGGCTGGACCCAAATCAGTGACAGAACCAGCATGCCCATACGCGCCAAGTGTTCTACCAGCTGAGCCATGAGACCACGCTGGAATCTCAGAAATTTCACGCTTGGACTCAGTTACGGTGCGTTTTGTAAGAAGCATTCGGTCTTAAGCGTAACCTGCAATCTGGCAACAGTTTTGAGTCATTTTACTCAAACGTCTAGTGACCAAGTAACTCAGGCTTGAACCTACTAATTTTGGAGTTTAAAAACTGATTAGCATATCCTCACCTGTGAAGTGGGCTATGTCTGTAATTATGAAAAGCAGGTTGAGTATTGGATTGATGAAGACAACCTATGGTAAACGATGCAGTTCTGTCTAGTGGTAGACTGGACACAACAGCAACCCCCTGGTGTAAAACTCACTGCTTCTATTCAACGAGATGCAGCGCGCGAGCTAGTTAAGAAGCCACAAATCATTTTAGGACTTACAATGTTTCGCATTTAGTCTACCTAGTTCATTGCTTACAAGAAAATGTGAAAATTCTAAGCACAACGTCCGATCTAAGTGATTTGATACTTGATGCAAAATTAAACTGGCAGAAATCCTTGAGACGCGTGAACGGGTACAAAATAAAAAAGGCTACTTCGGGAGCAGCATTCGGAGCAAAAATTTATAAGCCGGTGAATTTTTCCTTCCGTTTCATTTTTTTAGACATAAAACACAGCCGTCTTACATGTTATTTACCAAGTATGCTAATATACTACCTCCAGTATTGAACAATTTTCCTAACATCGTAGATGACAGCTGCATTCCGTGGTGATATTTCGTTCACTTTGGTGAAATTTTCCTCGGATGACGCCTCATCAGTTTTCTGTGGGATTTACACCAGTGGAACACGTTTGCTAATCCAAACAGTCAATATTTTGATTTACTGATAAGTAGTACGGTAGATGTGATAATTCACAAGAAACGGTTGCGAAAAATCTGGACTTTGACTGGACTCGAATCGGCGACAGAAACAGCTTGTCCAGACACTGCAATCGACGTACTAGCTGAGTTATAAAGGCATGACGAGAGCTCAGAACTGCCACACTTGGTCACAATCGAATACCCAACCCTCAATGCCGTATGCAGTTCATCGATGATCCAGCGGACCGACTGCCCTGACAGAATTTCTCAAACAGTTCACGCTGAAATCCACCAACGCCACTGCTGAGCATTGAAATTGTATTACTAATGAGTAGTGTTGGCAGATTTCACAATTCAGGGGAGCCTCAATTGCAGAGCATCTGAGGTTCCGCTGAAATTGAACAGGCGACAGCAACTGAATATGAGATGAACTTTTTGATCTGCCGTCAGGACTGTAGCTCAGCTGTTAGAACGCAACCCACGTTTGGGTATGCTGTTTCTGTCGGTAGTTCGAATCCAGTCGAAGTCCATGTTTTTCGCATTTGGGTCTCCTTTAAAATTACCACACGTGTTACACTACTTACCAGTGAAAAGATTTTTTCAGTAACATATGGACAATAACTTTTCTGAACAAACACATCTCACTCATCTGAATGGCCGAGTTTTTATCCCAACCATTAGTTCAAATACCGTACGAATAACATTTATTCCATCCTTCCTGCTAGGTTTTCCGATTTTTATCACCTCTATTATTAAACATTCAACTGTTGTAACCCGACGTTTACATCCCATTGACGGCTACTCTTCACTTTTGCAAAATAGCTTCTCAGAATTGGCTAAACGCTCTAAACCTGATCCTCTCAATCCCACCCGACATTTCCACACATCAGGCTATCTTGATTTCTCATTTCAAAGGCAACCGATACCAGGTTTTTCGCCAACTTCGCCTAAAATTCTTATCTAAAAAGCACTCCTAAGAAACTAAGTGACAAGTAGTTGGGTGTCGCTTTGTTTCACAACTTTTCCCAAGCACTTTATGTGGCGTCGCGCTTTTTAACAACAATGATAGATTGTGTCTCAACGTCCTACTGAAAAACAAGTAGTCTCACCTAACGTTTCATTATTGCACGCGTTTTCCTACATTGGCATAACCGGTCTTTGGTAACTTTTTGACATATGTTGAAGGACAGATCACGCTACCGGCAAGTCATAGAGATTTAAACATGAGTCTTTCCTGTCACCAGCAAGTTATTCACTCGGCCCAGCTAACTAAGGGAGAGTCACATAGGCGAAGTAGAGCCAAGATTTCAACCAGACCATAGGTGCACCGATATTAACTAGCAGCCCCAGTATTTTAAGACTAAAGACTCGCAATGCTCTCTGTAACTACTTACTTCACAAAGCATTCCCACAGAAATACGTGGATATGTTAAAAACAGTGTACATCTCACTTGCAGACAGAATGAATGTCCATGGGCAAGTGACTCAGGTGTTCGTCAGGGATGTACGACTTATCTTTTCTTGCTCAGCTGTTTCGTGGACAACATACCAGAAAGCGCGCTTGTGGAATCAAATGATCATGGTTCTTCTCGACATTAAGTTGATTGGTATGGGCTGGACGGACGAACTCATTATATTTAACCTATCGGTTGAAGGAATACAGACTGTGCTGAATAATGTAATTGGCCGGGTCGGTCCATGTGGGGCGAGCTCCATGCCATAAAAGTGCAGACTAGTACTTTAAGACTGGACGCTCTCATCCTCACCTTCTATACTGCATACAATGGTGGATGGCCTCAACTTCCGGGCAAGATAATTGAGTGAACTCGTAATACTACTGATGACATGACAGACAGAATAGCGAAAATATATATTTCCCAGCCGTTGTTATCTGCGGTGTCCGAAAGATGTCCAGCTATCTCTGAGACAAAAATGAATGATACTTTGGTGCGGTGAATTTTACTCAACGGGAAGGAAAACTGACCCAGTCGTGATGGAGATATGAACAGGCTTGGAATGTTGTTGCTTCGGTTAACTAGATCGCGTCATGTGGAACAGCTGCGGCGGTGCGCATCTTCAAGAAATGTGGACACACGATCAGTTGGTCAGGTAATACAAAACACAGACGGCGATGACTGAGTTATGCGCTCTGCACCATACAGCTTGCCTGAAACTAGGAAAGCTACTGAGAGAGAGCTAAGGGACCTGGCTGATAAAATGCGCTATTGGGATGGGACAAGTTATGGCTACTGGGAATACCTGAAAGCTTTTCTACCTTAACCGAGCAACCAGGTGTTAGCGGGACAATCTGCAAAGCCAACGGCCGGGCTATCTATAACTTGTAGTGACTATTAGGACACTGGTCTGGGCACGCTAACAGTTCAACAGGCCGCTTGTGCCCATTGAGCTGATGAAGCCTATCCGCCTTTGGAAACATAAACTTCATTTGAGACGAAGTCTTTGAAACGTCACAGGGCACAGAACTCTCTTCTGTTCTCTCAATAAATGGAAGTCCAGGGGAGTAAAAAACTGACAGCTTTTGCGGCGGAAACCCTTGGTCAGCGAAACTATCCCAAATGAGTGGTGTTTGGCTTCTATCATCACCACTTTTAAGAAGAGCTCGAACAATCTGTATGTACACCATCAATGAATGAACCTGACTGATAACGTTGGAGATTCTTGCAGCCGTTGTGCTTTGCAGATTAAGTGTGACGCGTCAAAAACATAGCACCGAGAAGGAAGTTGGTCTTCATTCCAGTCACGGATGCATTAATCCCATCTTTGCACTCTACGAGATGGTTGCACACCGCCATTCATATAGAAGGCCGGTAACCGTCGTCCTTTTAGACGTCAGAAGGGCTTTTGATTCACTTGACAGAACTACGCCTTTGGACTATCTCTTGGGAAAAAGTGTGTGGGAAGCACGTCCACATCTTGAAAGCACGTTAACGTTGGGCCTTGGGCAGGGTTAGGTTCTATGACAGTTTACTGTCAAACGTTAGCATCTTAAGTGGGATACAACAAGATTGTCTGGGCACTCCTTTCCTACTTAACTTTGCAGTAAGATCCTACGATAGATTGCGAATATAATGGCGTTGAAATGCTTCCAGGAATTATGTTTCATCATCTAGGTTGTGCAAAGGATATTAATATAATCTGTGAGTGTTCATGAGGAGCCAACAATATCATAGACAGGCTAGAGGACTTAGTTTGAATCTTCCAAGTGTAAAGTGTGATTGCATGACTTTCAAACTTTTTCACCTACTCTCACCCTTGGCGGTGAGCCGTTACAGGGCGTCGTGAAGTTCAGGTACCTTGAAAGCTGCATCAGCAATAGCATGTCTGATTAGACCACAGAAAGTATGGTCGAAGCTCGCACTGTCTTCACCAACTTACGCCACCATTCATTAATAACAATTATGAGCTTGACCCTGAGATATTGTGACGTCAGTGTGATCGCAGTCTTTCAGTGGAAGGCTGGGTGTACACAATCGTTCCGAGAACAATCTTAGTGCACAGTTGTGTAACTTGGCTAAGTTGCGCGGAAAATGTTAGAAGTATCCGTTTTAGGCCATCGATATCTGAGGCATTAGCTGCGTATGGTCTTAACGCCGCCTCGGCAACAACAAAGTTCGTCGACGTTTATTCGAAACTAGCAAACCCCACCCATCAATAGGCACAGCAATCTTTTCTTTCAGGCTCTGTTGGCTTGGACACACCTTATGAATACGAACTGACCGCTTCTCATTACACGAGAGTGATGAGCTAGGCTGCAAGTAGCAGCTTAGTGATAATCGTGAACTAGGTCAAGGTTATGAGGGCAACTGTAACGAGGATTGCTTCAATAAGGTGATCTCAGCTTCCCGGCTGTGGTCAAAAGTGAAATGAACACCTCCGATTGAGGACATTATCCAACATAACGAAAAACAAACGTTAATGACGTTCACGTAGCGAATGTCAGTGCGCACCAAGTTAACGTCTTTTCTCTCCTCTCTCTACACCCTCTTCTTTCTCGCTACCACAGCCCACGATTGTTCCTTCATTTGTTGTGATACGTTTGCCACTATATGTACTTAATCACATCAGGCAGCGAAACGCTCCTGGTAGATCCTGTGAGTGACCGGCAGACGTCACACCATATTGAAGACCTCGTAAGCATTTAGATAGCTAGGCAGGGACGTTGTCTGGCATGGCAGTGTGCCGCAATCAATCACTGTTGTATCCACATTATTACTGGATTTTCTGGTTAACCGTACCACGCACCCTACTGTTCTTCAATATGTTTTCATTCGGGATATTCCTTGTCGCTTTTGCGTTGGAAGGCAACTCATGCCACGATGACGTCTGGTTATGCTCATTACTGTCTACGAAAAAATGAATGAGAATTTTCAGAACATTCCAGAAAGCAGTGGTGCATCTCTAGGACTCTCGACAAATACTACATCATTACTCACAAGCGAAAGTGGTTGAGCGTTCACATATGATAATTCGGTCGTGCCTAATGTGAGGTCAATGGCGCAGTGGTAAACACGGTTGCCTCATGAATAGAATGGCCGGAGTTCTAGTCCCGGCAGTGGCAAGGATATGCACTACTGACGAGCTCAAATGAGAGCGAAACTCGAGTCTAGTGCTTCTTTTCGAAAGGGGCCGACTGGAAAGTCTATGGGAATGCGACAGCTGCGATCAATTGTGGGTGATGTTCAACTTGAAATTAACCAAATCCCCTACTACTCATCAACAATCATACTTGTATCGAAATCATCACAACTTATCCTCATTTCATCAATAAGACTAAATTTTACATTGTCAGTTGCGCATCGGGAAGCTTACAATTAACTCATCATAAGCTACGTTTAGTATTAGTTTTAACGGGAGTATCTGATATTTCCGGATAAGTTATGAATTCTTATTTGTGCCAAAAACTATTTTGAAGAATGTAGAAACCAGTTTTGAAGTATATTCATAGCTACAAATACATATAAACGCATTCATTAGTACACAGTACAAGCTCATTAAAATGACGCAAGGCTGTCATTATCAATGAGAACAATTGAAGCAAAGGTAACCAATGTAACGATTAAAAGAAGGTCTTGGTGAAACGAAAGGTAAAATCTGACAAATATTCTTATAACATTTCAAACAGGTAACACGAACGAATGAAGGAAAACAACAGGTTACAACACCTTTGTTAACATAAATAGTGTCGTCCGTGTAATACGCCCCACTCTCAATAAAACCACTTCGATCGAAGAAAATCAGCAAATCCAAAAAATGACAAAGGATGCAAGTATATCGGATTATAAAACTGATTAGTTTTTTTTATATCAGCGGCAACATCTTCAAAATTGACAACAAACGATCGCATGCACGCAAAATGTATTATATTGGGTTCTCGTAGTACTGCACCCGAAGAATGTAAAGAAGCGGTTTTTCACTTCTAGACGTGGATAAGAAAAATGACGACTCCGACTACTAAATCGACTCCATTGGTTGCGGACCTCGGGATCATTCAAACTACTGGTTAGAAAGACCACCCGAGATGTTCAACGTACATCAATTAACGAAGTGTCTGTAACCAAAATGTATCTGGCTCTTTTAGCAGGCTTTTTTTATGTGTTTTCCTAGTTCCTTTCACAATTTTGATTTTCTAGGATAGAGGTAAACAGTGGCCGTCTTGAATGAGTAAATGAGTGAATCCGTGATGTCTTCGAAATTTAGCTCTGAGAAAGTATAAGTTTTAACAAATGTCAAAATTGAATATCAGTGTACCATAAATGCACTATCAACGAACTGTACGGTCAGAGAACGTTAATTCATAGAAAGCGAATGTCCGAAGAATATGTTCCACCCATCTGTTTGAGATAACGTTTATGCTCGCAAGATAATAAGCTTATGCTGTCAGTTATTTAGAGTAGAACGCTAGACTTAATAAAAATATGCTGACTACCTCAAAGCAAAGTTACATTGAAGCGTGCGGTAGTTTAAAATAAATTATTTACCTACAGTTGAGCAACGTCTCAAACCGATGATTAGCAGGGGCCGGAAACTGTATGCAATTGGAAACGGTCGATAGTGTAATCGCAAGAAGCTGGTCAGGGGTTGACATAATTTGCGTGCACTCCCAAAAATAGGCAGATATGAAAACAAGTTTTAGTCATTTTGGATTTAACTGGATCCAAGGAAAGAGAACAAATCGAGATAAAGTTAACACTAAATTGAGTAGGATTGGTATCATTAATAAAGCATTGTAATACTTTCAAATTATTGTGAACTACACACGGTTGAAAAACAAATGCAACGAACTCACTGGTGAGGTTCTTAGAAATTCCCAGTGTTTTTAAGACATCCACTTTATCAGTGGAATAATTTAATGGTGACAAAACAAACTCTCTGGAGAAACGTACCCACAACGTGAAGAAACAGGAAAGTGAATGATACATGCCGAACATATAAGAAGACAAAAGAAAAAGACTATAAAGACCATCCTGGTGAACGGACTCTTTCTCGAAACACTTCTATATCGTTAGTATATTGCAACTAGACCATTTGTGGCTGGCACAAAACCTGAAGTGAGAGCACTGATGTTACTAACAGATGTCCAAAAGAATTGTACAGGTGTAAGTACAAAACCGAGCGTTAATTCAAGACCAGAGAACAAGCAAAAATAGTAGAAAGGAAGTAAGGAAAGGCATCAATAGACGTATTTTAAAATCGATAACTGTAGCAATAAATAGGATGAAAGTAATGTAATCAGTTTTATGCCGCATGCAATTTTGAAATCCTTGTGGCTTGTTAGAATTTGCATTACTTTTTAGAAAAAAGTGTGTATACTGACTGTAGACGACTAAAACTACAAACAAAACACTCTATTCACTAACTACAACTTTCAGCAACATCTAAAATACACGAACAGTACCGCAGTGGCAATGCTTGTTAAAAACAGTCAGCAGTCATCACCCATACGGGCGTTTAAGATTCTTAACCGTAGAGCACAGTAGGGTTATACACACCGCTCGCCACATAGGAGAGAGAAGTGGCTGAGATCAGCAATAAGCAACCGATTTTCAATTAAGCGTAAAGAGATCATTCTCTCACACTACCAAGGGTCGACACAACTCTCGGGGGAAGCAATATTTCAACTAAACCTAGAATCTCAGCTCAGTATGAAACTAACCACGGACGCCTGCATTGTGCAAAAGAACATATCATATCCTTGTCCACCAATTGTCATATCTGACGCCTTGTCCCACTCAACGAGTTTCCCACACGTCAACGGCGCCGATGACGGGAAAGAATTAGAAGTTGAAGTCCTCTATTTCATATACTCTCTTTGTTTATCAGATGTGACCACTTTAAATGTATGCTAGTTTGTCGTTCGCGCCTGTAGATCAATCATAGAAACATGGATTCTTTAGATGATACCCAATTGCGAGAAGTCAGGGCTTCGACTGGATTCGAACCAGCGACAGAAACAGTATGCGGCAAGCGCTCTACCAGCTGAGCTACGAAGACACGCCAGGAGCTCGGAAATTTCACATCTGGACTCGATAACCCACTCGTCCCTGACTTTAACTACGTACTTCCGCTTGCATACTATATATGCGTGCTTCTATGTATGTTTGTTCATTCAGTCATTCATGAGCCCAACCAGAAGGTATCAGGGTTCGGGCAGCCGTTCACCGATATGAATTCGGTGGTAACCCCTTTAGTTGCGCTACTTATTGTACGTAGCGAGTGCTTGCAAGTTCCTTACGCACAGCTTTATTATTAGGCTTCAAGACTGTACTTGAGAACATTCGGTCGTTGTTCGAAGTACCAATACCTCCTGGTCAGGCTCATGACTGTTATCATGATAATGATGATGAAAGTACTTGAAGGTTTGGCACGGGGTTCAGTCCGTTTCACGCTTTTCGTAGATCAAGTATTTTTTGAACACAATACACAAATGATTTTGGGTTAGGCTGTATGCAACATTGACACTAACGATAGTTAGGGTGACTGGGGACTGGCAATCTGCGAACCACTTAATCAGAGATGCGTACAGCAATGTAAACTAGGCAAGGACAAAACGCGCGAGTAAAAAATCGGACAAAATACGGCAAGCAAAAGTTCATCAGATTCCAGGAATCACATGCAATCGATTTTTGGAACATTTGGAATTGTACCGCAAATAGGTTAGTGATATTTCCACGTTGCTACAATACTGCGGTAACACTGGGGGACAAAACTTGAACTGGATTTATTAGAAATGGCACCGTTTATGAAGTGTAATATTCAGTTAATTTCATGTAATTTGCAAACAGTTCAGCTGAAGAAACCATTACCAAATCCAGTTTTGTTCTACTCATTTGTTATTGCCCGTCTTCCGATTTTTCATAGGCACGTTGAGAAACTTAAAGATCTACTGTGTGGCTACGTAAACGTTGGGGTACGGTTGTACAGTCGTGCTATAGGCCACTGAAACTCATTAAAGACAGAGATAATGGTTGCGTCGACCGAACGAGAGCTTGGGCTCCAACTTGATGCACCAATTCACTGCCTACAGATCATAGGTAAATTGACTTTTTGTCCTCTCTCGTACTCAGTTTTTAAGGTTGCTGGGAAATTATTCTTATTAACATTCGTTGTCCGCTTTTTTCGTTCATTACCTTCTAATCATATTCCAATTCACGTTCCCACTTTAACTAACCATTTTATATTCACATGAAAGGTACATTATTAACTGGTAATACGGATTATGCGATGTAGACTGACCCAGGTGTGTTATCTTAGCTTGTCTGGCTTCCAAAGGATACCAAATTGCCTTCATTTCAATGTGTCGTTCCTACAAAAAACAATCATATGATCTACTCTTAACATCCTTAGCCCGACTGGAATCTCTAAGGAAATGCAATACACATAAAATACACCTGAATAGATTGCACCGTAAAGTAACGTATTGCGCTACGATGAAATATGTGTTGATCCTGGCAAGAAAATTGCCGACGAGGACAATCAATCTAACATAGAGTAAATACATGTCCTAATTAAAACACCTGACGGAGAGGAAGATAAGGTGGTTGAATTTACTACTAATAAATAAATGGGTACAACAGGTGGAGGAAGCCACCATTATGGTAGTAGTTTTGTATGATTTAGATATACGTTTTATGATGTAGGTTTAAATCACGGAGTCACAGTGGGGTTCAATAGTCATCCAGTGTATTCACTCAAGAAAAGTGTGTATTACTCAGGTCGGCCAAAAACAAATCACTGCATCACACGTTAGGACAGTGTAGACTTACATCAAGTGGACAAAAGTAAGGTCCACTAAGTTTCTAATAGACTTATTCAGGAGATATGTGCACGGATCGGAGGTCAAAGACATTATTGCCCCACTTGTTATCTGCTCATCAACACCTACGGAACTCCACAAGAAATACTGAATGCAAGAATGTTTATTGAAAAGTACTTCGTGGTTTCGGAAAAATGCATCAGATGAATGACCTACATTCGAGCATAATGGGATACAAAGCATATTTAAGGCGAGATGAATAAATCATTAGGCCGTTACGGCCTATAATTATTCAGGTTATGGTTGCAGACTAACAGCTGATATCGGTCGGCCTATGTATGTTACTATGCGCATATACCCCGACCACCTGACCTTTACTGCTACCTTGACGTGGTGGTCAGGCTTGTGTGCTGTTTTGATCCGGCGGGCTATGCTGACTAGGACTTCGGTCCTTGCAGGTTCAACCATGTCAGATTGGCCAAAGGGGAGCAGCCAGACAAAAGGCAGATGCGTTCGTTGCTGTCAGTGTGCTGTGTTTGGGTTCGGCTGGATGTTTATTCTTGCCTGATCTGGTTTTGTATGTAGGTGATTTGTTTGTCTCTGCAATTATATTATTGACTCCATAAATGTGTGGCTGCCGAGCCTCTGCGTAGCTGTTGCAATTTGGTTGTTGATGGTGGTCAATTCTGTTGCATTCGTGTGTATGTGTGTGACCCGCTGTTTTGCGATACAGACTTTTGAACCGAAGGCTCTCTGGGCGTCCTCCCACTATCCGGAGCTCATATAAACCATGATATCACAACACAATAAATACATACTGCATCGGCCGTCTCGCAGGATAAACCGGGTCGCCCTATCTGCTGTTTGCAGCAGGGTGGATAGGCGAAAACATGCTACTGCTCAACCCTCGCCTTTTCCTGACGATCATCCCGGCACGAATGCTAGAGAAGGCAATGCTCACGCATGTCTCAGTAACACGGAGATCAACCTGAAACATGCCGGAGGACGCGAAGATGCTCTCCGTTGGGAAACGTAATCTGCGCATGCTACTGGATCGGTGCAGCACAACAGGATGGCCAGAACGCACTGGTAACGATTCGATTGAGCCGTTATGGCATCGACATAGCAGTCTCGAGTAAAACAACGCTTGCAGACCAAGGTAAACTCCGAGAAACAAGTGCATGGTACACCTTCTACTGGATAGGTTGTCCAGTGGACGGTGCTCGGGAGCATGGTGTCTGTTTCGCAGTCGCTGATCACATCAATGCTTTGATGATAGGCGAACCGCACGGCATCAGCCCTCGAATGCTGTCTATGCGCCTGCGACTCGGTCGAGGTAAGTGTGCTACATTTCAGTGTTTATGGTCCAACTATGTGTCACACTGATGATACAAAGGACCAGTTCTATGATCAGCTGTCCGCCACAATCCGGTCGACACCAGTGGAGTGACCGACCGGGTAACTTGAACGCTCGAGTCGGGCGCGACTCAGTAGCTTGGCCGGGAGTCCTCGGACCCTACGGCATTGGTTCAGTCAATGAGAACGGTGATCGTCTGCTCCACCTGTGTGCTACTCACGAGCTGGCTATCACGAACACCCGATTCCAGCTGGATGCGAGCGACATCACGACGTGGACTCATCCACGGAAGCGGTCATCACCATTTGCTTGACTACGTGATTGTGCGGCAACGCGACATTCGTGAAGTGCGTATCACGCGAGGGAAGCGTGGGGCTGAATATAAGAGTAAATTGTTTATTCGTGCATGCAAGCTTGTTCATTAGAGGTTCTCCGGACAACGGCAGATATCAGATGTCGAACGACTGGAGAACTCCGAGACTGGAACTGCTTTTCAACGTGAAGCTGCCACTTGTCTGAAAGGTACTTTGTATCCACTAACCTCAAGGGAATGTGACAACAGCGGAAGGAACGGACCACGGTAAAAGCCACCGAGACTATCGGAGTCGAACGCTAGAAACGTCCGGATTGGTCCGACAAGAACAACGTAGCTATCTCCAACTTGGTACGAGATAGGAATACAGCGTGTGTCGTTTCCAAGACGAAGACAAGAGAGCGACATTCCAGAGTATTCGCTGCAACCTTGTCGAACGTGTTCGTGAAATAAAGGACGACTAATGGAGAAAGCAAGGTGGATGGATGCAGGGCTACGTCGATCACAGACAGCATAAGGAGTTCTACGATTCGCTTAAGGCGATTTTCGGTCCATCCATCCAGTCTACCAAAGCACTGATTGACGTGGACACCGGCTCTTCGTGCACCCAGCCAGAGGACATCATGAAGTCTGGCGCAAACACTTTGGTAGCCTACTAAATCATCCTGCTACCATTGATTGGGTGACCGTGAACAGCCTCCTGCAAAAGTCTTCAAATTGTCACTTGCCCTCACCCCGGATTTTCCAGAAGTGCAAACAGCGACTTGACAACTGCGTAATGGAAAGGTTGCAGCGAGGATGAATTGCCAGGTGAAATACTGAAGAATGGTTGGATCGGCGCCGGAACGTGCTTTGCCCTAGCCAATTCACTCTAACAGGAAGCAATGTAACAAAAGTTCAAGGATGTCCCCATCGTACTTTCGTTTGAAGGTAAGGATAGCAAGCAGTGCCTCGACAGATCACTGGTCTGTTGAGATGCGTCGGCAAGGTACCTGTAAGAATCCTTCTGTACCTACTGGATGCGGAAGTCTTGGAGGCCAATGTTCCTGAGAAGCAGTGTAGGATTCCGTGTCAGTCGGAGTACGATCAACCTGGTGTTCGCTGCTAGACAGCTTCAGAAGTGCAACGATCGCAACCAGCACCTGTACGCCCTCTTCGTGGACATCACCAAGGGCACTTCGTCCGTGGACCGCAAGGCCTTGTAGACCGTGGTTGGTAAGTTTCGATGTCCAGGTAAGTTCGCCAATTTGGTTAGAATGCTGCACATGGACGTGAAGGCGAACGTACAATCGTGTGGATCGACTTGTGATGATTTTGACATTGTCACTGGCGTGAAGCAGGGTTGTGTGCTAGCCCCAGCTCTATTTAGTTTATATTTGACTGCCATGATAACAGTTGCTTTTCAGAACTCTGCGGAGGACGGCAATGAGGTTGAGTGCCGCATGGATGGACGCCTATTAAATATTTGACGTTTTGGAGCCTCATGCAGGCTACAGACCTCATCGATGCGCATGCTTCTGTCCACACATGACGGCGCATTGTTCGCACACAGCGAGGACGAACTACAGCGACTGGCCACGGCTTTCGCGACCGCGGCATCCAAGTTTGGATTGGATATCAACACAGGTAAGACATTTTCTTTCTTTCAGCCTTCTCCGGGCGAAGGTGCTGTCTGTATACCTTCACCCCAATCGCACAAGGGTCGTTCGATACGGCTGCGCGGGTTTTTGCTACTCTGGGTAGCTAACTATTGCACCGATCGCCTGGGTTCAGGGCGGTTTTCTTTGGGTTTTCTTCCCTCTGTCTCGTCTGGATCTGTCTCTGGTCTCGAGTTATGAGTACGTGTGGCGAAGGCTAGTGCTGCTTCCGGACATTTTGAAGGACGCGTTTGGATGCACCGCAGCCTGAAAATGGCCACTAACCTCTGTGTTTTTACCGCTCAATGGTGCTGTCTATACTGCTGTACGGCAGTGAAACATGGACGTTGTATCAGCGGAACGTGCGCTATCTGAGCCGCTTCCATTTGCAATGTCTAAGACGCATCTTGGGTATTCGGTGGTCGGACATGGTTCCGAACACTGAGGTACTGCAACGGGCAGACACGGACGGGATGGAAGCCGTGCAAACGCTCAACCAGTTTTGCTGGCTAGGTCACGTCCGTATAATGGGTGATAACCGGATTACAAAATAGCTGATGTGCGACCAAGTGAAATCAGGTAAGGGAAATCAAAATACGAGATACTCGGAAGTCATCCAAGTAACTTTCTCGTATTGTAACATTGATTTTAGATGTCATAAAAACTTAACGTCAAACCGAACGGTGTGAAGAAATAGGGTTGGAATGGGCGTCCGTGAGTTCAATGAGCAATTACTGTGCGGCCGAGAACGCAAAGGAACCATCGGTGCCATAGGTCGTGGTGACATGACTATATGGCGTTGCGATGTGTGCGGCCGTGAATGCGCTGGCCGCCTCGGATTAGTAGGTCACCAGCGTACTCATAGTGCATCCGTCGACGAGGAGACACCGAGTACGTTAGGCTCAAATAGGTTATATCCATCTTCTTGTTCGCATCGACCAACGACCACCGTCGTTTGGCAACTCACCCGCTCTCTTTTCAGAAACCTGGGGATCTGTGGCCTTTTGCCTTTCCGTTTTCCTCAGCTTTGTTGGTGTAGTGTATGGCCAAGTTCTTGTCCGTTTTTTCCACATCAAACTTAACTTTTGTTTTTCCTCTTTAGAGTGCATTAGCATGTAGTGCTATACCGAACCACCTCCTCCATTAGATTTTCAATAGTTTTCTTCCCACCGAGAGATTAGGGTTTCCTTTTCGTGCTAGCCATTCAATTGGCTAACCAGCATTGGCCGGCTGGACACGAAGGCCTCACTCACACACCTACTGGTCTTATTCCTTCGGGTTTACACCGGATACTTGGTGCATGAGTGGAACTAAAATTAGTGCAGCACAAGCCACTTGTAGTGATGGCTAAGCGCAGACGTCCTTTGGCCACTGTGGCAGGCTAATCCAAAACAGATGCCGCGAACCATTCTACGACCATGTGATCACGGCTAACGTCCATTACAACCCCTAAGAGATTCTTTCACAACACGTGATCTAAGCACAAGTAACAAAAACGCACTTCGCGGCCTCGAAAAAAAACGTCATCACAGGACTGAACTATGGCTAAACATAACGGGATACAATGAATAACTGAGCTACAAAGACTGACCAAGATCGTTGAACTGTTTCGCTCGAACGACGGAGTGAGAGGGGACCTTATCCAAATGTACAAACTTACCCACCGCGTTGACACAAGTCATCTAGCGTGTTTGTCTGTAGTAAGACAGGACCAAGGTTTCGAGGGTCATGGAGTCCCAATCGAGAAAACGAGATCAGGATTGGCTGTTCGGTTTAACTTTTATCAACCGCGTAGTCAACTCGTGAAATGAATTGCCCAAAAAGATTGTGGAGGCTTTGAGCGAAGCCGTATTCAGGAGAAAGCTAGGCATATGTTGGAACAACCCTTTTCCTGCCGTGTACTAAGCTGATGTACGACGTTGAACTGCCCTTCAAGGAAACTAAGATTTGTACTTCTTTTTCCCTTATTCCCCCAGATCACTATTTGAACGCATTGCATTGAAAGAAAACGCAATCTCATCGATCTCCGGAACACACCAATCAATCATCGGGATGAAAACAGGCGTAGGTCATCATCAGGACCTACATTTGAAAGTGAAACAATTGTTAACGTCAACGTATACGTTGTATAAATGGTTTACGGTACTGTGGCAGTGGACATTTGAAACTAGTGGAATTGTAAGTTAATTTGTCCCGTGCATGTTACTACGTTCACACATAACGACCACGTGACAACGGCCAACTCGGCTTTGAATCATAGTTATGATTTACACGCAAAGCTAAAAAATAATAAAACTAACCTGGTTTGGCCACAGAAAACCCTGCTTCCCCAGAGACGTTAACAGGAATTACAATCCGGCTGATCATAACAATCTTTTATCTTATTGGGAATTATCCACTGGTAAAAATAGACCGCACAAATCAGTAGGAAAAAGATCGTGACTTTGCATGCGACTTGTCTCTGACACAAACATTCATCCATCGTATTACGACCGGTCGATTTATTACAAAATAACTCGAAACAGGAGCAAGATCCTAATAAAATAATAAAGGATAAAAACAACACAAGGGTGTTGCGTGCAGCGAAAAACTGCTGAAAAAGTTAGAGTTCATGGGCTTTTGAAAAATGCTCTAAACCATGATGCATTTTAAAGGATTCAAACGAAGATTACTGTATTCGCAACATCAGTCAATGAATAACGTCATTCAGTTCGTATGTGACACCCACGCTAACGCTCAGGAATCTTGTTTAAAATTACTCATTTAGTTTCATACAGTGGAGTAATAAAAGCTGTCTTGTCAATCGTGGATAGGTGACCAAACAACTAAGTTAGTTCAGTCCGTTTGAGTTTCCAGTATCGTACATCAAAGAGCTTAGTCTAGCCTTAGGACTAACTTTGTAACTCAATTAACCATCAAGTAAAAAAGATAATAATAACGGTGAATAATGATGAAAACTTGACCAAATCAAATATATGATCGGTCGATCACTGGATTGGTAATGAAAGTGAGGAACATCGGCTTTTGATAGTTTTGACAGTAGAATCACAAAGCCAGGCGCGATGGCATGTCCGCACAAAAAGGCTGCCGCATCTGAGTTAAGGCAGAAACTGATGATCAGGATGGGCTTTGAAACTGGAAACAGATTTGGCAGAAAATACGTTTTGCATGTCTTGCGGACACGCAGGGAGATGCAGTGACGAGCGGTCGTGTGGCTTCTATAAGGATCCCGGCTGCGACCATGTTTTCCCGCTTGTTTGTTCTGTACGCATGATTATGTGTACGCCTGCTATTGGAGGCTTGATATGAACTCAGTGCCACTTTCTTCAGTCGTGCAATTAATTGTACGCAGTAAACGCTTGTTCCTTCCCTAGCGACTCATCTTCTATTCCATTCTTCAAGGTCGTTTAGCCCGAACCTTTCCGAGCGTTGTTTAACGCACTCGAAGGTTCCACGCGCTTTTCGCTTGGCGCGCTTTCGAGTGCCGCCGAGTGGGCGGTAGCCCACCTCGCGATTCTTTTCTTTCTTCTCTTGGTTGTTGCCGTTGGTCCC
>LOND01000341.1:156408-172513 GCA_014220965.1 Paragonimus kellicotti
GGATTCATTATACAGCCACGACTAAGACTGCGATACCTACGCCAACACTAACTTTGATGTTAGTGGTTTGTAGTAAATTTACATTCACAAGATAATGTGAACAGGCACGGTGGTACTGGTAAGGCAACTCTCACGTCGCAGGGAGTTTAGGATTTTGGGGACGTCGAAGGTGATCTCACTACAAGTAACCATGGTTGTCTTTATATCCGATTCTGCATTCTTGAATTGCTTCCTTTACAAGGTTCACGGTGGACTGAATGCTTTCTTCTTGCGGAGACACTCAATCGAGCGTAGTTGGAGAGATATACATGAATTTGTAGTTTCCGACCACATTGCCTTTGCATTGCATTCCACACGAAACATCGAGGTCAATTCAACTCAAATTTGCACCACCAAATTTGCGGGTTGGTTCCCGATCTGAATTGTTCTCAGCCTAGTTTCACGTCAATAATTCAGATAGGAACCGGTTGACGAAATGTCACTCCTAAATCCGATTGCATATGACGTTATCACTGGGTTTTCCTATCTACAGTTTATTGGGGAGGTTGTAAGCATGTTCAACATGTCCCAATCTATCATCGACCACCTGCGTATAATCTAATTCACTGTTTGTTGGCTATGTTTGAGTGTAGCTGGTTACTTGTATGCAGCTAAGCGTTCATTTATGTGTCGGTTAATGGACCACGTTTATGCTCATTATTCCTCCCTCTATAATAGTGATTCTCACTTGTACTTTTTTGACTACAACAGCTCAGTGTTCGGACCACGAATACTCATGATTCTGACTATTGTTGGTCTGTGTTTTCGTCAGCTGCAGACGTCGCGGATGGTTATCAGTATGTTTTTCAACTTGGGGGCTTGTATAAAGGTCGGCCTTCAGCGTGTTTCGAATACCTAACAAGAATAATGACGGAACCTCGTGCCACGAAGGGTTGTTGCTAGCAGACAACGAACCTGTCGATTGCCGATGAACACGTTCAGCTTACCCGTTGGCTGCCGGGTGATGAGCCGTTTTGCGCTTTAGGAAGGGACGCGGAGGCTAAGTCAAAATGTGACCCGCGATCGGTGGTCACTACAGCGGGGCAACCAAACTGGGCAACCCAACGTTCCAAGAATGCCCGTGCGACGGTTTCCGACGAGCAATTCGGAATTGGTATAGCTTCTGGCCAACGTGTAAATCTGTCTACACATGTCAAGACATACGACAAAGTCCCGACCAGGTCAACATGCACATGGTAGAAACGCTCATCGGGAGCTGCAAAACTCCCCACTGGGGCACGCGTGTGACGATGAATTTTAGACCGTTGGCAGTGTATGCACGCTTTGGCCCATGTGCGGACGTCGCGATTGACGTTGCGCCAGACAAAGCGCTCGGTGACCATTTTGACTGTTGAACGTATGCCTGGGTGAGACATGTTGTGCAACGTGTCAAAAATTCGGCGGCGAAAAGCCAGTGGAATAACCGGACGAGGGATGCTTTGTGAAGTGTCACAAATAATCATCCCTTCGGATGAATTCATGGGAACGCTTTCTAGCTTAAGGGAACTGGACCGACAAAGTTGTTCTATTTCCGGATCGTTGTCCTGTGCAGCTGCGATCGCTGTCAGATCGACTGAGCTGTCTGCCGTGCTCATTGTAGCATTGATGCGCGAGAGAGCATCGGCGACTGGGTTCGCAATACCTGAAATGTGACGGATATCGGTCGTGAACTGAGCGATATAATCCAGGTGTCGGGGATCTCTGATAGATTATCTGTAAGTTCTCGAGCGTGGGGTGTACACTAGCGCCTTGTGGTCAGTGAGGACGATAAAGTCCTTGCTTCCAAGGTCATGTAAAAAACCGCGGGTGCCAAGATATGCCGCTAATAGTTCCCTTCCGAAAGCACTATACCGCGACTCAGTTGGTTGTAAACGTTTAGAGAAAAAGGCTAGTGGGCACCAGTCGTCACCGAGTTGCTGTTGCAGGACCTCTCCATGGCCACTTGTTGGAAACCAGAAGAGTGCAAATGGCAATCTAGCTCTAACACAGTTAGTAATAAACAACTAGGGCTGCTTCAACGGCACCGCAGTTCTCCAACGCGTTCCCAATAGCCCGTTCTTGATCACCACTCAGCCCAAATGGACGGCCTAATCAAGAAACTTGGGGCTTCAACAACGTTACGTTAGAGGTCACGCTCACCTACCTGTAAATGACGACAGGGTGGCCACACAGAGTCATTCTTGTTGTGTCTCAGCCAGTCCTGATGATGGACGAGGACTTCATAGAGGCTGTTGGTGGAAGATTCACAGCAAATCTGTGTCCATTTCTGCATCATACAGACTCCTCCAGATTGTTAACCGCGTCGCCAAAACACCCGTCCATGGGGTTACCCAAGTAGCTTGCAAGCCGTTTCTCGCAGCTGGCAGGGTGCCGTATAAAGAAGAGAGTTGATAACGATTTCCTGAGCATGACCCCTTTCTGGCGACACAAAAATCGTACACAGCAGAACACTTCCGTGCCTTCATCTCTGAACCCGGCTAAAAATCACTTCCACCTCAATTTTGATAGTGCTTGCTCTTTAAAGGTCCATTCAGGAAACAGGAAATAACTATCACGATGTTTCTTTCCACTAGGCATAACTTTTGGATCACTAAGGAAGCTAAATATCACAAAAGCCGACGGACCTGGCGGAAAATATCGAAGCTACTTTGTGAAATTTTGGTGGATCAAAGCGCACCGTTTTATACGGTGCTGCGCGGTCCACTGGAAACGAGGTCCACTTCATGCACTGATGCAAAGCAACCGTTTTCCCCATAGTTACCTGCGGAGGCCGGAAGTTTTCTCCCAATTATAAACTTATTAGGCTTACCAGCATCAATGTGAGACTGCTGGTGAGATCGGTAAAGAGGGCGATCGAAGGTTATCTGTCTCGAGTTGGGCCTGTTAGCCCAGTCCAGCAAGGATTCAAACGCGGATACCCCTGTCTTTGATACGACAGTTGAATGAACTGATCGGAGCCATACGCAAATGCGGTTTTCATTAGCTTTAGTAAAATCTTTGAATAAGTATTACATCAGAAGCCGTGCAAAGTGTTGGAACCAGCCCAACAGAATAATACCCAGTCTGTACTCACTATCGAAAACCAATCGACAATGAAAAACAAGGACTCAGCGCGTTGACCCTCGTGTATTAGTATCGACCCTGGAAAATAGAGTGTACAGAGAAAGCACGTCAAGCTAGCGAGGCACGGAGCGAGTTGTGTTTTTAGCCCCGGGACGGATATTACAAAAGGGATGGCTTGACTAAAACAAAAGTAAGTATAAAAAAACTCATCAAAAATGCGAATGCGACTATGAAAAATATTTTTACTTATAGTCGCTACAAAAGCAATACCCTCTGCTGTACTAGGTGGGATGGTCTCCTGATGGATACCTGTGATTTTACAGGACTGAGAGCAGGGCGTCCATGTAGGAACGGGTATTTTCCTACGACAGGCTTCAATGGGTTGGGAACTCATGGGTTCGATTTCGGGCCCTGTTCTACATTGGTCCTACGTCGCTAAGAGTCCCAATCCCTTGAAAGTGCCCTCAGTGATTACCACAGGTGATCTCAAAGGGTGGCACGCGGTAATATAGTTGGGAGGATCACAGAGTTTGAAAAGCTCCTTGAACCGAATTTGCATACGGTCATCTGAATTCTGCTGTCAATAAACCACTAAAAATGCACAGTTTTGCTAACTGGTTTGGCTGTTGCTACCGCACTGCGTTTGTGCTAGGATAAGCATCCTTGTTTGTTCCAGGCTCTAGGCACTTTAAGGTCAGCAGCCAATAGCAACAGGCTGCAAATAACGGCTTTTCTGTACTGTCGACGTGTAATAAAGCGTTCGTCCTGCTGGCTACCAATACGTTTCTTAAGACTTCTCCGCTATTGTAGGACGCCACCTCGAGTATTACTTCCATGTGAACCCGCCGTGTCCAGTGTGTGTCAAAGTACCCACCGAAGTGAGCATTGTGTGTGAACACCCTTCTAGTTCACGGCTGAAATGTTCTGTCTTATTCGCAGAGACTTCAAAAAGCTTGGCATGCACTCATTATTCTGTCGGGGACCAGGAGTTATCTGATTCTCACCTGCTGTACACTAACCTCGCACTGGTCCTGACCTTTCCCCTTTATTCAGACCGGCACAGGCTTTGGCTTGACTATATGGGGCTTAGTCACGATTATTTTTACATGCCACATATCACTGGCAAACATTTCTAGGGGGATAGTGCCTCCGAATTTGGTCGGAGATTTCGAGCAAAAACATGGCGATCTTGGGTTTTGGTTTACTTTTTACCGTAGGCCTAGTGTTACGTGACCCTTGACATGTGTTATATATCCTTTGTTTACTGTGTGTTCAGTGGCTCACTACAACCGACGGCCAATCCCGATAACTTCATCTTACCTGATGCACCGTCCCCTTGGAACTGGTTCAGCTTATTCGGCACTACTTAAGCACTAGATTTAGCACCACTGCGACTGTCGGCAGGGCTTTATTTGGTTAACCTACGGTTGGATTCGTGAGTACAGACTTTGTTGAATCTGACCTGTCCATCCTTATCTAGCTCCCAGTTCAGTTGTGATAACGTGCAACCAAAAAACAGACATGAGAGGAATTCTTAATTTTCCGGCTGCATCTGAAACTAAACCTTGATGTACATATTTGTCGGTGTAACTGCTTTTGTTTTATCTGCCCCCTTCGACCCTATCTGAAATGGTTGAATGTGAAGGAACGGAAGTTCTAGTCAGCATAGTCATGCTGATAGAAACAAAATACAAGCCCGATCACCACGTCGAAATAGTATAAAAAAAATCAGAAAGATCCTGCAGCTTTCAATCTCACAGATCAGGATTTTAGGTCAGAGGCATTGGTTGAGGTCAGTCAAGAAAACCTTCATTCTTTTCGTCACACAAGTCAAACTGTTGAACCAGAGACTCCAGCTGAGGTCTCCTGAACCAGTCAAAGACTCGTTGGGACGTGGAAGGTCTGTACACTGCTGGACTGAGACGGCACTGGCGAGTGGAGCGCAGCATCGGACTGATCGGGATAGAGCTGACCCACTAGGGCATCGAGTTGGTGGTCTTCATTGCGAAACGTCTGCACACCGAGACAAGCGCCGTGGGGTTACCCGGCTTAAAGGGTTCGAGAAGACGAGGTGAGTTTCGTAATGACTGGTCACAGATTCTGCGGTGAGAAATAATCCGTGGGAGTCCATTTCTCGAATCATGTCAGTGGGCTTGCAGCTCGGTCAAGATGAGTCTGCGAAAATTCTTAATGTTTACGGTCCAAATTCGTCACAAGGACGATAGTAAAGACCAGTTTTTCGGTCAGCACCTCCCTATAACCTGAAGAAAAAATATAGCTGATCGACCGTTCCTTCTGAGTGGCTTCAATGCATGGGCTCGTCGCGACTCGGTATTAGTCTAATCAGGAAAAAGGTAATCATACGCTCCGTCTGGATGTTACTTACTAGTAGCTCATCAGAAGGTTCTCATTTCTAACTGAATGTGAGCGAAATAAGGAAGTGGGCTCACCCCAGAAAAGGCCATCGTCGTCTGCTCGGCAACGTCGTCGTGCGACAGTGCAGGTTCGTGAAGCGTTTATTGTAGGAATGATATGCGGTGCTACATATAGCGTGGACCGTCAACTAGTTGAAGACAAATTATTTGGTCGTGTTTGCAGTCCAGTTTATTATGATTCGTCGGGACAGCTACAAAAGCTAGAAGGGTGTCGGAGATCTTAACGACGATGAAAGTGATGCAGTGTTCAATTGCCGTCCGTATCAAACACGCTCCCGAAACCGACACCACTGACGGTAAGTGACAAAAGTTCGAATAGCGGATCGTGGCTGCAGCCTTTGGTAGGATGGGTATCCACTCATCAGAAACGTCTCAACTTGTTCGACGACGCCAACAGTGAAGTTAATTTGAGTTCGATACAAGTGAGGGATAAAGAGGTTGTTGCTTGAAAAACGAATCCAAGCAGGGAATAAAAAAGAACCACATTTCGAATCGTCCGCAGTCAAATCATTGAAAGGCTTCTGGGAATTGCGGATGTTTGGCAGCAAAAGTGAGCTTTACTGACGTAACTCTATGCCTACCACTGACTGCGCAAAGTCTTGCGTTCAGCTCAAGAGGAATTCATTCCATCCGTGCAGCCCGCTTAGTCACTTGTTGACGAGGACTGCGGCGTTTCCCGCACGCAGATGGAGGACATCTTGAGTGCGACACAAGCACTTTGGTAGGTTACTAAATTTGGCAGCTACTGCTTATTGAATGGCCGTGAATAACTAGTCAAAAGTATCAGTATAACTTGTAGTCACGTAACTGGCTGAGGTACACGGAGCCATTGAAGAAATGCGAATTGGTGCCGATGGGTCTGAGGATGGGTTTTGCGAGGAGCTTTTGTGATATGGCGGTCAAGTTTTGAGAGAGACGTTTATTTGATACACTGCTTCCGGAAGCAAGAAACGTCTCTTCGGCAGTTTAATGAGGCCCTGACTATTTATGTTTAAGCTCGATAATAACAATCAACGCACTGACAGTCATCCAGGTCTCAGTCTGCCAAACTTCACGGAAAACCTTCCAAAACGGATTCTGCTCGATTGACCTGACACGAAAGTCATCAGGACTGATGTTTTTAGGAGCGATGTAGGTTACGGGAATCACACTGCAATTAGGATGTTGTTTGCTGCTCGAACAATTCGTGATAAATGTTGTGAACGTAGTTAGCCGCTGTATACCGTCTTTGTGAATTTGAATCCGTGAGCCTACGTAATTTATTGAACCGTTCGTTACGCGTAACCTGACTATCCAATAAAGGTCTTTCTCCATATGCACCAATACTACAGATACTCTGTCTTTGAAACGGTTCATGATAAGGCGCTCGTGAAAACTGGAGTTAATACAGTACTAACAGAACGAATGTATGAGATTCGAGTCTCAGATTCAATAAGCAAAATCCCAAAAACTGAACAAAGAATGTGCTCGTAGACAGCTATGCACCACCCGGTATCAGAGATTGATGAAACGGAATCGTACTCTCCTGAAAAACGTTCATTGGCTCGCTTGGTGCAAAACGACGGTTCGCGGATCGAAGAAAGATGGAAATCACGTCACCCCAAAAATACATAAGCAAAATGTCTAATTTTGACGCTTATATATTCACAGCACCCAGACTGAACAACGGCAAAAACAAAGATAATATTAGCCGAAGTAAGGTTAAAGACGATTAATGCGGTTTGTCCGAGGAAGAGGATAAAACGTGGGGTCACCTTCCAACAGTAATCGGATGGAACACACCAATTTCAAATGTCCCGACAGGGGAAACCGACTGAACTGTAGAGGACTTTCGGTAGGTTTGGATGTTCAGACGGGTTTGTTAGTTGCCTTAAAGTGTTGTGTATGGGTATGAAGACAAAAGTGTGATCTTGTGGATCGACCTCTGGTAAACTCAACCATGCCACTAACATTAAGCGGGATTGTTTCTTAACACAATCCTACGTGGTTTATATTTGATCGTAATACTAACAGCTGCTCATCGGAATTCTGAGGACGTTGTCCAGGTTGAAGACCGGAAGGGTGGTCTTCTGCCACACATTCGGCGTTTTGGCTTCTAAAATCGGCCACCTATTTTAACTATGCTGGTCATAGCGGAACTCGCACACGCCAAAGAGGAAGGTAAACTGCTGGTAACGGCCATCTCGACCGCAGAATCAAAATTTGGTCTGAATGTCAAATCAATTTGGACATTTTATTTATTTCAGCCTTTTCCTGTTGAAGTTGTCGTACCTACATGTGGGATCTGTACCAGAGGGTATGTTGTCAGTAACTGTGGTGACTTCTGTCTCCTGAACATCAAACTGACGGCGAGTCAATCCATGGATTATCAGTTGCAATCTCGTGTAAAAAAGACTATCCGCGTTTTTGAACTTTCTGAAAAACGTGCGTTGAACAATCACAGCTTGAAGATGGAAATGAAACAGCTTGTCTACTGCGCAGTAGTGCCCTCCACGCTCACGTGCGGTGGTGAAGGTTTATGTACTGTTTCAATGGGGCGTGCCATATCTGGGCTGCTTCCATCTAAATGGATTAATACGCATTTTCCGTATGAGGGACTGTGGCATGGTTTCGAGCATTTCAGTACTACCAAGAGCGGATACGAACTGAATCTAAGACACGCACATGCTCAATCAGCCTCGATGGATGGAGCAAATAATAGGACCAGTGAACAAATTCGAAAGTAGGTGACGTATGGGCAGCTCAAGCCGGATGATCGAAGGCCCGGTAGTCATAGGCCACGATACCAGAATTTGGTCATTTGCGTTGAAGTAGTGAAATCAGCTCGTAGGAGAACATACCTTTGGCCGAACCGTTGGAGGGAACATGAATCACGTGGACGTCCCGAGATTTATTAAACGACAGTTCTGTTGCCGTGACTTTAAGGGAGCGATGCTTGTAGAGGTTATGGATCCAGTATGCCGCAATGGTACGACTACATGGGGTTGCGATGAATATGCTGGTCATTGCGCTGGTCTTCCCTGATGATTAAGTCATCAACATATTCAGATTACACCGTCCACAAAGACGATGAGTACGACAGACGCAAAAAACCATATTTATATAAAGCTTTGTTCGTGTCAACCAACGACCACCGTCGTTTGTCCATTTACCTGTTCTCCTTTCCAGAAATTTGGGCTATGACAGCCATTTATCCATCTTTCCCGCTGTTCCTCTGGTGCGCTGTTGTAATTGGAATTGAACTATATAGAATAACGATCGAACGTATAAGAATCGCAAAACACAATTAGGCACAATAACATGGAACGTATATTGTCGAATCGTACGTATCAATTGTACAGGATATTGGAATAGTAAAACAATTGCATAACGGAAGGAGACAAATCATGTCAGTCATGTTTATCACAATTGCCACACCTGAATGAGCATGCGGATATCTGTAATTCCGTGGTGGTCTGGATTCCAAACGTTCAGATCTTCTGACTATCGGTTCTTCAAGTGTTTCGTGTACTTCAGGAATAGCCTGTACTTCAGTAATGTCGTTTGCTTCAAATACAACAGGATTATCTAGAAAGGATTCATTAGAATTCGAAGCAACAGGGTTTCTGTTAACAGACTGACCTCTAGAACTGAACTCAACCTGGTCAACATGTCTTCGATGGTAGGGAAAGTTCTTCCAAATCAAAAATGTTATTTACTCAATTTCTACGAGATGAAAGCCCCATTCCATTAGCGCGGCGTAACTGGCTGTCTTTAAACAATGTAACATCAGCTGTTTTTGCGCAGTCAAGATGTGTACGCGGAGGAACGAGATTTGAAAAGGATAACGGGACTCCTTTCCAGTTACCGAATGTGATGCATTTCTGTACTGCATGAGAAAATTATCGATTCCTCGATCAAGTTCCACAAATGAGTTTGGTGTTAAAGAAGCAATGGCAGACTTCAGTGTGCGTACAAAATTTTCTGCAAGTCCATTGGACTGTGGATGTCGCGGAGCAGTAAACAAATGCCGACACCCAAGTCCTTTAATCCATTCCTCCAAAGACTTGGCAGTGAAGTGAGTACCATTGTCGGTGACCAAAGCAGCAGGTACACCCTCGCGACAGAATAATTTTCTCAAAGCATGTTGTGTAAAGTCTGCACTCGGTGATGAAGTGAGAAAAACTTCAGGCCATCTAGAGTAAGCATCAATAATCACTAGGGCATAGTATTTCCCCAGAAAAGGACCACAGTAGTCAGCATGAACTCCCTGCAACGTAACAGACCATGGAAACCATCGTGATTGTTTCGTATGAATCTTGTGTATAAATTTGGTACAATTTGGGTAGTGTGTTTAACATCTGATTCTAATTCCGGCCACCAACATGATAAGCGCGATAGCCCTACAGAACACTTTCGCATAATCTGGGTTGACTTCGACCGCGCCGCTACAAGGATTAGCTGTTTTCATGCAAAAGCCGGTAACAGCTGCGATAAGCAAGTTGGAGGTTCTGGCACTGGCTACCCCTTTGATAAATTAACCAAGCTCATGCAGCGTGGGTAACACCAGAAGGCGGGGTTCTCCCAGAATAAGGGTTCCAGATGCATTCGTTTGAGAGACAACGATGCGAATAGGCGTAAGCTGAAGATTGCGTGAGATTTTGACACGACTTACAAAGTGGAATACAAAAATGGCCATAACAGAACAGCCGAACGCTGCGTCATAGCCATGGATTATTCGATTTTGCAACAAAGTCTTCTGGGAACTGCAGGTCGTTGAAGCGTATAAAGATTACGCTGTCTTAAGAGTAGTTGGATATGAGTTTCGAGTAAGCTTTCTAGGTTGCTTAACATTGTCATGACTGAAGCTTTGGGATAGCAGTTAGCAACAATACCATAGGCTCTTCCCTTAGAAATAAGCATCACGCGGAAGTGGTTCCACTCACGTCGGACATTTGTGTCATCTAAACAATGACTGAATGCGACGTGCAACGGAGTCGCTAAAGAGTCCGCATATTGTTTGAAGATAGATTAATTGAAATGGTAACATGACCAGGAGACCTACGGACATGGAGTACCATGGGCTTTCCCGGTTCGGATCTCCGACCGCCTGCAATCCGCAAATATGCCGCCGTAATCCTACTTCTGACAACAATCTTGGTAGTCGATTGGACAACTCCGTTGGCAGGCTGGAGGTTTGAGAGATTAGTGACGTTACCGTCACGCCGTTGCGCTCTACGAAGTTAAGGATGTCAAAAAGTGTTTGACTGTGAAGTTGCCGTCCAGTCCTCACGCTGATGAGCACGTAATGGGTTATCGAGCTGTTGATAAAAACGTACCACTTGAACAGTGTCTTGCGGGCAACACTCAATGATACATGCTTTCGACACGCTCATCATCCTGTCTCATTTTGGAATCGGCTGTGAGTCAAACTGTCAACCGCCATCACATTTAATAGTTGATACGAAGCCAAGACGTGTAATCCAATACGCGACAAAAATAAGGAAATGGGGGTACCGCCGACGGATTTATTAACGGCACTACTTCTAATTGTCTAGTGAACCCGCCAATATAGTTGAAGTGCGTGTAGCCCCAATACGTTTGGAATGATCTGACAAGGTCGAAGCGGACGTATTCAAAGCGGTTGTCAATAATTGGTAGATCTCCCAATGGGCGACTCGTGCGCCGGTCAACCTCGGACAGTTAACAGCCAGGTCGTGAACAGGCCCGATGTTGTAAGTCGACCTGCGATAAGTCTCAGCGGTGCACCTGCCTCTGGATATGACCAGTAGTTCGGTGGTCCCAAAACTACGCTTCGTAATAATAATAATACAGCATGGCGCACCCGAGACACCTTATGAAGTTGTTACTTACAATGACACCAGAGGTACGTGTCAACATCACTGTGCCGAGGCGTCACAGTTGCATTTTGATATTTTTTGTTAATCTACCAACGTTCTGTTAGGCTGTTGCGTGACGGTGTTGTTGCCATGCGGAGTGGAATCGTCGGCCGTGTGGAAGCCGTAAATTCTTGGCGAAGCATCCGTGAAAACGATTGCGGTTCCGGGGTCGCTGTGGACATCTGCGGAAATCAGGTCGATTTCGTCCAGCTTTCAGCTCACTCTGGGTGGACTTCTGCTAGAATAATTCCGACAAGCACATAAAAGAGGCTTGTGATTATGGGTTTGTTGAAATCATGGCCTTTAACCGCGCGGCAGAAGTATAAGGTACCCACAAATACAGTTCAATTCCTAACCGAAAGTGTTGTGGCGCTGTCCAATTTTGTTGAAGCGTTACAAGGAAAAAGATGTCGGCTTCCATGCTTCTCGATTTGCCTGCCAGAGCACTGAATCTACGGCTGAGTTGGGCACGTCCGTAGCGATACCGATTAATGCATCCGGTTGCTGATGTATGACTTGGTGGGTGCAAGTACCTCTTTTACAACAACGAACGTCACAGTGATATCTGATTTAGTGCACGGAGTGCGCTTACTACTCCAAAATGAGTTAGTGAAGGTTACATAAACTTTGAACACTTAGAGATGACCGCATGATCGGCTCAGTAGTTCCTTGAGGCAATGGAGTTCGGGGACCGGGTCGTGAAGCGGACACCATCGAATGTTCTCCACCCTGTGGCGTAAAGTGTCCAACGAAGCTTGGCTGAGCTTGGAGTTGGTTCCGTTGTTAATGCGCTTTGTGAGGCTAGACGCTGAAATGTTTTCCAGAAGGCGGAAGGTCTTCCTCCTGGGAATAGCTGGTCACGAGAATATTGCTTATATATGCATCTTCATATGAGACTGTTCAGCGCTTCGGGCCCGAATCTGTCCTTGTACCGACAGTCTTCTGTTCTTAAACGTGACAGAGTGGCTACGTCATCTGGAAGTGGGAAAAGATTGAGAATCCTTCAGAGGCTGGATTTTTAATCGACAGTTTCTTATTTTCGTAACTGGGTCAAACGTTGTGTTCCCCAAACGCGCTTCAACCCGACACGTTTTGCCAGGGAGATTCTCGGTGGCTGAATGGGCATATTGCGTCAACGTCTAAGGAACTGGACAGAGTGAACACGAAAATGGCTGCCAGCATAAAACTGAGCGAACACTAAATCCGGAGATCTATAATGAGATCGTTGTTATCGATTTTATGGTTTCCCTTACTTGTCGCAATTAACACAGTAAATTTGATTGAGCACACGCCCTAACCGATAGTCGGTGAAGGTCAGTAAGACTCAGGTTTCTCCTGATGTGTGAACAAATGCGCTCCTTAACGCTTCTCATTGTGGTTTAACCGGCACGTTTCTGATTAAGGGTGCAAGCAACTTGGGCAGTGTGATTGCCAATAAGTGAACATGGAAGATTCGCTAGTGATCCACCAGCTGGAAATGCAGTTGAAACGAAACAAACCGCACTCTTCCTGGACCGAAGAACACATGGCCTTTTTCCTTGTATCTATCTCCACCAGCTCCGATTTAGAAACCGACATGTCGGATTCCCTGATTGAAATCCGTTAAATTTCCGACTGATCTACAGAAAACAAACACTGTGGTAAAGGTGATGGATAAATGTTCATATTGACAGCCAATTGTAGAAATTGGTTGACGTATGAAGTTCACTTGAACTTATCACCAGAAAGAATTAAAACACAATGACGGTAACGAGGTCATCAGTATTAATATCCTACCTTATTCGGTCGGTGGCTATCACTCCCAGGCTTCACAGTCTCATGCTAACACCATCTGAAAGTCGTAATTAGAAGATACACGGGGACGCAAAACAATTTCCTTTTTATAATCTACCCATCTTATAACAAGCAGACCTAAAATAATATGAGACAATCGGCAGTAATTTTGCAGTTTGTTGGTAAGGCGCTTCACGATAGAAACACGTTGTAAACGGCCATATGGGCGCGAAGTGATATTTTCTGAAGTTTGTAAAGCGTTGAAGTGCACATTGCTGATCCAGTATATAGATTTTCATACTAAAGTACCTATATTGTAACGGGAAAGGGTGGTTATGCCCAAACTTTATTTAACGCGTCCGTTTGGTGATAAAACCTCCGCGCCGTTTTCGGCAAAGGCATGATTTTAGCCCCCGTCATGGATTTTGTGGTGTGAAAATAAGTTCACTGGTGTCTTCGTTGTGAAATACACACTTTCTTCCTGGAGGAGAGTTCAACTTACCGTGGTTATGAGACCTACATGAAAATTTGGTCCTAATCTCATGGCGCTTGCACTGTATTTCGTGATAAATATTAACTTGAACAGCGGTCAGAGCTATACAAATACTTTTGTTGATGAACTTTCTATTTGGACTTTTTAATTAATCCGTTCTCCCTCTACCGTTCCAGGCAGACTTTGGTCGACGAAGTGTTGCTCCTAACAACGGTTATACAGGATGTTACAAGATGACTGTTCTTATCTCCGGCCGATTTGAAATGACGTAAAGTTTGAAAATATATCCCGCGGCAACAACGAGAGCCATCGGAAGCTAATTCCGTTAATCTTCGTGCACTGTCTGTTTCTCGGGTGAGGACGTGTGCCGTTCGCACAGTGGGACCATGGAGAAACAGACCAATCCGAGCTGCCCGCGATTCATCGAAGCTTTACTTTTCACGCAGTTAGTAGTTGACGTTTGGAATTCCAGTTATTCGTCCTGATTCTGAACGATAGCCTGATGAAGGTGCCGTGCAACACAATTAAAGCTGTCAATCATTTGGTATCTCAAACGCTTCCAGTTCTATTTCCCCATAACTTTTATGTGAGTTTGTTCTCACTGTCTGTACATCGCCAAACATTCGTAATAGTTATTAACATAGTTACCTGTGTTGAGTACGAAGGGACCGTCGGATGCTTAATAGAAGGTGGGTAACCGCGTTCTCTGTCTTCATTTATTCCCCTTCTATTGGTTGAAAACACGCTGCCCACGTTTACCTTACATGAGTGCCTTGAAACCTCAGTTCACACCTCATACTCTCCTCCCTGCCTCACACCCTATTTGTTAACCACTATTAACCGTCTTGCGCTATAAAATATAGATTCTAGCTTAAAACTTGGCCCTATAAGCAGAGGTGTACTTAAAACAAGAGAAAAACAGGGTTATAGCTCAGATATCATAGGTATGCCCAGTCGCATTAACCTATTCACCCTGGCAACCCATCAGACTATAGATATCGGCATCGGATATTGACGGTTTAATTGACTAGCATACAAAAACTCTCCAAAGAAAACTGAAAAAAGCTGCCCACGTTTACCTCACATAAGTGCATTGAAACCTCAATTCATATCTCGTGCTGTCTTCCCTGCCTCAAACCCTACTTTGTTAACCACTATTAACCGTTTTGTGCTATGAAATATAGATTCTAGCTTAAACATTGACCCTATAGAACAAACTAATGTCGGAACTTTGTACGGACTTTTGATTATCGTGGTACTCATTCTGGAAATAGCCGCTGGTTACCCATTCTTCCTGAAATACTATGACAACTGATTGCCAATATATACTTTATTGAAAGAAACACAATATTAATATCGCGTGAAGTTTTGTTAAAAAAATATTACGCACACATTATTTGTCATATTACATGTGATCACTCCACATTTCGACACTTAACACGTGAGATGGTGTTCTTTTTCTCACTCTTGAAAGCATCCGTTATCCGAGGAAAAGTTTCGTGATGAATGGACGTTATAACCCATATATGACCGAGCAGTTCGCGACATTTTCAACTTTTTGACGTTTTGGAACAACCGAAGAAGTCCTGCGCTGGAGTTTGCTCAATTCTTCGCCGGATTTTGGAAATTCCCGTCCTCCCTCGCCCGAGCCGAATTGTCGTAACACTTTTCCAAGGCTAATTTCGTCAAATAACGGCGGAAACCTTCGAAGATGCGTTTGCACCTATTTCCGGCATGACCTTGAAATATTTGAAACATCGTCCCCTACATAACCTTGTATAAGAAAAATTAGTGTAACATCTCATCTTTTGAACTGAATCTGTGGAACAGCGAACTATTTCTTTCTGGTGCGTGCATTAAATTTTCGTAAAGCGCAACCCATTTCTCTCTGATTGTGCTTCCTCTTGTCAGTGGATTTCATGTTTGCCTTTTCATGTTACCATTTGTCGATTTCTACCGCCTGTAATTATCTGTGATGATCGAGCACATCCGAGCGTGCCTCTCACGAATGCGCTGAAAATATACGTTATTACTAAATTGTTTATTATTCGTCTCACGCTCTAAATCGTCTCAAGAGCTAACCTTCCTTGACACGGTCATTCAATTAACGCGAACGACAAATTCTTCGTCCAACAAACGTTAGTTTTCATATATTACTGGGGCTTGTTATCGTTTACTCATCGGGGCTTGTTCTCGAGCAGTTTGCCCGTCATTCTACCTCACTGTTGGGCCCTTGTTTATTTATACCTTAGTTTTGCTTAGGTCTTATCGCTTCCCCACTTGGCGATCTGTATCCGGTCAGAACAGAGGGAAGACATGTATTGCGAGATGTTAACATTTCGATTTACCCTCATCAGTCGCAAACGTAAAACCAGCCAATTTTATACAAACTGCGTATAGCAACAACAATTGAACGAATCAAC
>LOND01000342.1:27112-47118 GCA_014220965.1 Paragonimus kellicotti
TTTTCTATCTTGACGACCGCTCCCTGACACGAATGCGTTGACCTCGTGTCTTGCCCGTTCACTTTCATTAACTACTTTACCGCACCTGCCGCGCACAATCCTGGCGCAACGCGAGACAAATTCGGTCAGTTCATTAAAGAAGGTTCTCATGCCATACCAAAATTGTGGTCCGCGTAGTAGTAGTAGTAGTAGTAGTAGTAGTAGTAGTAGTAGACCTGCCCTACGTTCCGCCAGACGGAAACTTACATCTGGTGACAGCACCACGACCCGTTTGTTCAAAAACACTGCTGTGGCTTCACGTCGCTTGTGGCTTTGAAAATTCTGAAAGTCTCAGAAAGACCTCCGCCACCCTCTTCCCTTCCATGAAGCATAATATTAAACCCTTTGATCAGTCATTCCTTTTGAAACACACTATCCCTCTAGCTGAGGGTTGTTTCACTCACTTAGTGCACTGGATTTTTTTTCGTGAACAGTGTGCCAACAACACAGCATTCTAGATGTGGCCGATCTGTCGCTTTTATGGGGAACGAAACTTTGTTTCCGTTCGCCTCATTGACAATCATCCCTTACGTGTAAGCAGCTGATCGATGAATCTGTGAGCAACCGTTTCACAACGAGTAAGGGGGCAAAAAGCATTCCTGATAAACATTCGGGTCTTGGACTTTTTCTCCTCGCTTAATGTTGAAGAAAATCTGATAAACATTTGCTTCTAAAGGTGCCAAATTATCTGTTGGGACCGAGCACCTATCAGCGTTAAGCGAAATGTCTCATTTGAGTGACAGCTCTGCTGAGTCATTGAGATTATATGTAAGTTCGGTTTGATTTGCCGATCGTGCTATATTAACATCACTTGTAAGTACAAAGCACAAGTCACCAAACCCCATTGATAGATAATGTACGATCGTCTTACCCAGGACGGCTGTCTGGGGAAAACCATTATGGCATGTACCTGTTTCATTATTTCAGTTTCCGAACGTCACTTAAAAACTTCTCCACAAAATAAACCTTATACGCAGTCCATCACTTGGGCAGAGAAAAGAGTCACGTCAACTTACAAACAGCGCAACGGTTATTTACCTTACCGGAGGTTTTGCTGAAGTTCAGGTAGCATACCCCGACTTCCCTATATTCGTCCGATCTCCTTATGATTTCATCCGTGAAGCGAAACGTGGGACAGGCAAGCACTTCCTTCCTGGAGACTGTTGTCTGGAGTTGTAAAAACTGCTGTCAACAAGATAAAGAGAAACGTTGTCCCCGGTTAGCATTTCCCGACATTTTCCAAAAATACTCGTCGAGCTCAATGCTCTACGACCTTGCTTGTATCTTAAACCTCTCCAAAGAATAACAACTGCAGTGCCAACGTTCCACTCATCTGCAACCTTTATTTCCTTCAAAGAAGTTTGGAAATTCAGCCGTAGAAGATATAGAATCTCCGCCAACGGTTTAACTATACTCGGATGGATGCCTCGGCTCGTGCAGACTTTGAGAGCTCAAGCAGTCGTAGGATTCGACAAACCTATTCCTCGTTGTGGTTTTTTATTCTTCGTTTCGAAGTCCAGTGAGCTTACCGTCACGTCCTGTCCTCTGTGAGTTCCCCCGACGAACCGAAGAAGGGGGTTTGTGACTTCCCGACTCACCTGTGACCAATTCATGTTTTGTCAAGATAGATTCTGTCTTACATGCAGGCACCTCTAGATTGTAATAGCAAATAAAAGCGCTTCAAATATTATGTTGATCTATGCACCAGACGTTCCTCAAAGCCGTGTTTTACCTGATGATAGGTCATGAAATATGCGTTCACAAAATCTCCTTAGCATCAACCGAAGTGTCACTCGGTTTTCTTGCAATCGTTCTAGCACTAATTTTATGTGGTCGGGGCTCCACCCGGCGTCGGCCTCCGTCAGGGCAAAGGACTTCCAACTCCTCTTGTTACTAGTATTGTGAACTGGTTGGTGGGTTCATTGAATCGTTCATTGATGGTTTTCCGCTCATCACCATGGGAAGGGTACCTCCTCAAGAATTGAAAACATGCCTTGCGCAGTCTTTGAAAGCATTAGTATTTCTACCCGGGGAGTGTTGGGTGCAAATTTTTGCCATGAGTGTCTTTTCTCCGCGCTGACTTGGATGTTTAGAATAAAATGATTGCCTTTTCTGAAAGATGCCGCACTTTTCAAGTCCACGATGTCCTCCTCGCATCTGTTAACTGAGTGACCTTACACAAATGGTGTGTATCCATACTGGAGCCGGATATGGGCTAGAATTAGTCCACATAAAAAAATGGAATGTTCCGTGTTCGGGGATATTTCTTCAAAAGCATCAATCGGCTGTTTCACAGCTCCCAGTGATGTCTGGGAGGTTGAAATCCCCAGCTGCCAATAGGTTCGCCAGATCACTAGTTGAATTCGTCTAGGACTTCGAACGATCCGTCTCTTCCTTACTGCTAGAGAGTGGCCACTCACAGGGAGCTGAAAGTGCGCATGTTACCGTTGTCTTCCTGAATGTTGTGGAAAATTGTTTGCGTGCTCGGAGTGATTTCTGGGAAATAATTCTCCCACTGTTCACACGGGTTGCTTACGAACAGCAGGCCTATTCTACCCGACCGATGAATTTGGTTTTCAGCCATATTTTATATTGTCAAACGCATTGCAGACCTTTTAAGTTCCTCCCACTTGTTATCAGTGCTGTAGTTATTCGTGTACCGAAACCGCAGATGCTTTACCCATTGCAAATGACTGGGTTCTCCGATTGTGTAGAACCATTTCTCCAGCAAAGTAGCCAGTGGAACTGTCCAGTGTTGAGTGGATTCCATTCCCAACGGTATACAGCTTGTCTCTCTTGCTTCCTTCAACCATCTTTAACTTCGTCCATAAGGGCCCAACCAGTTACCTAATTTCTTGAATATTTGCTATCCTATGCAACTACCATTGGGCGGAATTCATAGTTGCGGTCTGTCTGAAAAAGATCACTCGGTTAAAAGTTAAACGCTTGCAATATAAAATGGCCACCGCTACACGGGTTTCAGCTGTGGTCGTCGCTAAGGCTATGTTTTGTTCTGATCCTGCTGTATAATTCAAAGATTCTCGACCGCTGTTTATCGCTTCGGCTGATTGTCCAGTCTCGTAATCATCGCCCATTTTCGCCGTGTAGAATATTTACTTTTATCACGTTAGCGACCGGCTTTGGCTTTCCCGCTAGCTACTACTCGACCAAAAGCCGAAAAATCCACAGTCCCGATATCCTGGGTATTTCCCCGAACTCAGTATGTCTGTTGCACTGAATTGTCGAAATCATTAGTAAGGTTACATCGTTCTCATGCACCGACGATCTGGCTGAACAGAAACTGACTGTTCTTTCTGGCGCGCAGGCTAACTTTCTGCTCCCACTTCACTCGTTTCTTATCCGGAACAAGCTCATGTCTACCTTATGACAGGTTATGTATTCTGAAGGCCTTGTCGAGTGTGTAGTCCGTGTGGGGTTCGTGTAAACTCAACAATTAACGAGCGCGATTCTTTCTGACTGGTTTGCGGAATCGCTTGGTCTGTAACACTCAACTGTGTGTGCGCGTTTGATACTGATGTCCAAAGGCACTTCTGTCATCTAGAGAATATCCATGAGCTTCATCTTATTCAATATTTTTCTGGTCACGATCTCCCTAGTTATCGCCTACTTATACGAAACTAGATTGCTCAGGAATCACCTCAATAATCTTTTTCGAATCATGTGTAGTCCAACAGTATTGCCCACGAATTCACCGATCTTCAACTGAAGAGTTGTAATCTCTTTTTCATTGCCTTACCAGCCCTTTTTCCACATTACATCCTCGCTCTTTCACAGAAACTTTGAACCGCCCGCTCTCTCTCCGTGTTCCGTTGGTCCCTATATTTGAGAGGCAATGTGTGAAAACTCCCGAGAATAAACAACAATGTGACCACATCCATTTTTGCTCTGCATACAGCCTTGAAACAATGTCGTCTAGTCTGGAGTGCCGCTTGTGATACCACCCTCCACAATGATCATATTGAAATTCCCCAGTGATTGGCGTGTCATCTACAGTCTTCTCAATGGGAGTTCAAGTCCTCCGTGGTAGGCTAAACGTAGACTGTTGCTATCAGGGGGTTGAATTAGTGGCTCGGTTTTCCACGACTGCCAGGGCAAGTAGCAAGCAGAATTGCTGTACATGCAAGAAAGTAACATTTAAGCCCAGCAGATTTAAAACGGTATCATAATACGGCGTACAACCATCTAACATAATATACACATAGACGTTGAGATGTATATTAGTATTAGAATGAGACACTTCATTACGAGGCAACGACGAATTATATACTATGGCTATAAAGAGTATATTTCAATACGTTTGAACGGGGTTCGGAAACATCATAGCTAACGCCGGAAATAAAAGTGGGGCGAGACAATTTGAATTGTCCGTTTCCTCAGATATAACTTAACATTGCGCAGCTTGTCGTGTAACACTTTTAACAGTCCACTTGCATCTGAAAATTGCTCGGGTCCCCGTAAAAGCTTTCTTAAACTTAACATCGACCCGGCAAAAAACGGAATCGGCCCGCACCATGAACTGGAGTCGTGCCGACTTCGGCCGTGGCCAAACAGACAGTCAGCCCAAAAGCTCGCGAACCCATTTTCAGTTGGAATGTACGATGCCAGCGTCAGCTAAAACGGGATTTTACAACAAACTCAATCCTTTTCCATGTCGCCCGTGTATCTAAGCATCACCACTAAGCCATTTCACTATAGCGTATCCCGCTGGTTATTTCTTTAGTCCTGTCCACCAACAGACAGAAATATAGTAATCGGTAAGCGAACGGCGCCCACGGGTAAACACAAGTGCCTTTGTTGCACACCAACGAACGCAAACCGAAGAATTTAGGAAACAAGAGAGTGTACTTTGAACACGATATAAAAAACCGGCGCTTCGTTTCATCCATTTATCGAGGTTCACTCTCTGCTTTGCAAATCCACTGCCAGGAGCAACATGACATGGATACATTGGAAAGGAGATCACGCATTACCAGTGAAATCGTTTCCTCCATCATTCTTCGCACCGTGCCCTCCCCATACTTATCTCCGTTTCTTCGTATATATCATTTGAAATGGTCTATGCTTTCTTTCATTTTTGAAAGATAAGTGTGTTGGCAATAGACGACACCTGCAGAAATGATAGAAAATATACAGGATACTTAAAAACGATGGCCTCACACGACGGAATGCCGTCAAACAAGCCGTGTTATTGAGGCCTAGTCAGATCACTTCACCACTGACCTCGTTTCCGGAAACAACAGCTCAGACCTCGTGCACGCATTCGACCTCTGTTGTGTCACTTATGAAAACACACGGATATGAAAAGGATAACGTCATCGAACCGTCTCTTTTAAGTATGCCGGTGATGGCAGATCTTTCTGAGACATCTTCAATGTTTTTCAATAGGACAGGGGGAATTTATTGCTGGTTGAAATCGGAGTTGGTTTTTTCTTAGTGGAGGCAACTGTAGACGAGACTGAAAAGCCACAAAATATGTACGACCGAATATTATTCAGTTTTGCCTCCACGCGTATCGTACGGTCGTCCATCAGTGTGACTGTTTCCTTCAAATGCAATATTTGACTACCACATGAGTGCGTTATCCCTCCGTGATGTGAAGGAAAGAATAGGCCGGATATGTATAAAAAATTATTTCTATTCCCAATTACACCACAATGATTCTTCCCCAGGTTGGTCAGTAACCATATGCAATACTTGTGCCGAGGTAACATGAAGCGGAACAACCAATGTTGCTCACCAGTAAAATACGCTTGTTTCATAGTACNCTTCTTACATGCAGGACCTTTCCAACGGTAACGTTCGATCACGGACCTACCCTATGTCAGCAACGTAGCCCAAAACAAGTACAGCGTGGATGGTTTGTCAGTAAACCTTGTGATGCGAAAAGAACCAACAGATGTTGGATTGATGCAAATTTTCTCTCGTGCCTCCAGGCCACCAGTTGTCAAGGTTGTCTGGCATACCTGCAATAATCCGCTTTGGTTACGATTATGTAGCAGGCGAGCCTAGCGTTCTGGTTTCGTCTACCGGCTACACTCGTAAACTAACCTTCTGCAACGTGTAGATGCCGGGGGACAGCATTCTTCTGGAGTAATTGTGTCAAAGATAGTCCTGTAAAAGGAGACAACAGAAACAAGCGTGAGCCAAAGACCCAGTAAGACATGCACACGACTTACACAATCGGAAACAAAAATGCCGCCAACAGCACGGCAGCAGGATGCGTTACGAATATTAAAGTTAAATCTCACAATCCTTCTAAACGGACACACTCTAGCGCCTTCAATATAGTGTTTGCTAATCAAAACTCACATTCTCACCTGGACTATGTAATGAAACGTCGACTTTGCCAACCACGCCAGCCCGGAAAATGATACCTGCGAACCTCTTTATTGTAGAATATTCTTTCACTTGCAATAGGCTTCCGAATGAAATCGGAACCAGTAACAAAATACGGCCATCCAAAACGGCCTGTACAGCTACCTCACACTAACAAATACAATTTCTATCTCCAAACTTTGTAATATCGTTGGAGTTGGGGTTGATCGAATATTCCGAAGTGTATAGGAATTCCATTTTTATGTGGGAAATAATGTTTTTACGATGTTTGAAAGATTGTTATTGAGCTCGCTAAAAATCGCGGTTGTTTGTTGGTGAAAGACGTTGACGAAGTAGCTGAAATTTGCAATTTGGTTAATAGATGGAGTCGACCAACCAATAATGAACGTGCGTAGTTTAAATAGGATGTCGGTTAACGTTGAATCGTGCATCCGATTAACGATGGAACAGGTGGTGACAGGTGACATAAGGATGGTGTGCAATCATCACAACAGTGAATCAGGGAAGAAGTAGATTTGGTAACACCGCGGGAAGGTAGCTGGAAATTTATAAACTGGATTCCGGCTAATATTTATTGTCAATCAACGCGATCTGTTTGGTCTGTTTACTGCCTGCTATAAAAGAGCAAAAGCTGGCATTGCAACATGGTTACGAGGATGTGTGTGAGCTTATGCGGTAAAATGAACCGCACATTGAGTGGAACAACTTGTGATTTCCAGAAAGCGAAATGGTTAAAAAGGAAGGGAAGCAAATGTTTGCATTAAGGCGTGGCTTGACGCACTATCTACGTTCGACAGTCAGTTCACGTGCATTCCATAGTCCATGTTAATCTAGGACGTCCAGTAGTTGTTCAAGCAACGCTTAGTCTGCTCGCGACTTCTATCGGTACCCTGATATAACATGGTCGCGTCTGTAATGTGGTGAGCGTCTATAAATTCTGAGACCCTGAGCAACCGATTCGGAACCAAAATGGAAGACGTTCGAATTGGCGAATGCCTTGACTGGATCCAGGGCCTACGTGCACGTAAACGGAACGGAATAACGGTCAATGAAACTGCGGATAAGAAAACGACAGTTAACGTTAATAAACAACGGGGTACGGAGCATACGCAAACCCATGCATCCGAGGCTACCGGGTGTACACAATGAAGGACTGGACTGCATCGAATGTACGTTTGTTCCCATTTATTATGACACTTGCTTGACGTGGTCCATTTCAGAATCATCAAAGATTTACTGAGACAGTCTTTTGAAGTTGATAAGCCTCAAGTGCATGGGTCCGGTAGCACATTTGATGCATCGACTTGTGAGACCAGCAGTTGCCCACGAAATCATTCAAGACGGAATTCAAGATATGACACAGTCTTCAGCTCCACTCGCGAGAAATGATCTTTCGGAAAAGGCAGTCGGAACTGGATCGGATAAAGCTCCACATCCAAGAGCTGGAGAAACGCAACGAGCTAGAGAGAATGAAACAGTACACGTCCCAATGTATGCGGGTCCAAAAGGACAAAAACCTGGACAGATTTGTAGCAACGTCCGACAAGTTAATGCAACACTACTTGCACGCGCTTCTAAAACAGAAGTAGTGACTCGTGCATTTGAATTTACCTAAACAAAAAATTCATCGATTTGACGGTGATCCGGAATCATGTCGATCATTCATAAAGGAATGTCAGATCGCGACTGAAAAGGAGACGCTTGATAGCCAAGCACGGTTAACTTAATTGATTTAGTTCTGCGACGGTCTGATCCAAAACCACCATTCAACACTGCACTGTGTTGGATGCAGACGAAGGTTATGTTCTGGCCAGAAGCATGCCTTCATAAACGTTTTGGTCAAAACTATATAATGGCTAACTTCTTTACCGATGAGCTTTTGGATGGATCACGTCTGTCTCCTGGGAGCTTTAACAACGCGTTTGTGACGCCGAACGCACAGCTGAAATACAACTACAATCTGAATGCCGGCGGGACATCGAGACAATTGTAAAAGGCTTTCAGCTCATCTTGGTTTTAAATGGGCTGAAATAACTGGGACGGCTTCTCACCAGAACCATGAACCTTTATTTTCTGACTTGGTGATGTTGACTTGGAAACGCGCGAATATAGCATGTACAAGATATGGTGAAGTAGCTTCCGACATGAAATCTGAGACTCGTGGAAAGGGCAGAAATGCAAGCTGCCACACCATCAGTCAAATGACGGGGTATACGCTTGACGCAAAGCGGAAGTTAGCCTGTCACCAACCGGTCGACCTTTCCTTTCCGATGGTCCATTTGTGGTGGTTCGTACAACCCCGACAGATGTGCCAAGTTTTCCATGGGGTCTTTTAGTGATAGGCGAAATATTATGGAAGGAACACAATCTACGTAGCATGTGCTTGAAAGCCAATAATGTAGCGGTTAACTGCAGATGATTGCGTGGATGCAAAGCTTGAAGTATGCAATGGACAGCATAATCGGTTGTTTCGCCTCGAACTCCCCGTCCCTAATTCACTCACCATCACTAACCATCCTTCAGCAGTGTTGCTTCCGATCCTCTTAGCAGAAACGCCTGTTAGCCGTCCTGAGGTAGCGTTGGCAAACGTACTAGTTGTGCGACGACACGTCGGACGTGGTATACGCACCTTTGCGTTCATCGACAATGAATCCGCCGTCACCCTCTTCAACGAGTAACTGATCAAAGGATTGGGCTCAACTGGGTAGCCAAATCTACTCACAACTTAGTACTCTCAATCAGTGCAGTACCTTCATTTCAACCGAAGTGGAGCCTGACATGAAATCTGTACGTTCAAAATCGTTCCCGCATTTGACGCAGGCTTGGTCAATTTAAAGGCTGCCGGAAGTAAGCTGAGTTGGTCCTGAGATGGACGAATTGCAGTCCTGGGGCCAATCTTAGAGATGTTCAGTTTTTGAACTGTTCAACCTCCGAAATTGACATACTTATCAGGGTCAGACGTACCTGAAGCTCATTGGGTTATAGAACAGAAGACCGGTGATTAAAATGAACCCTATGCATTAGGCACGATATTAGCATGGATGTTCATGAGACCGATTAGTCATCGAAAGAACTCAGCAATTGGCGTTCACGCCTTTCGGTTGCAAGATGCACACAGTGATATTGAGAGATTATACAATATGAAATTCGTAGATTCGGCATCAGGTAAAGAGCATGATGGCCCTCGAGGGTAGTGAGGCACTTACAAATTTGGAACGTTCCATAATATTAAAAGACGGCCACTGCGAAATTGATCTTTCTTGGCTTACTCACCTACCACTTTTGCCCAATAAACCGTCTGTAGTGCTCTAGCGTCTCCAAACATTCCGAACTGGACTTCAGAGCGATTCGGAACTGTCAGCGAACTATTATATCGTCGTTTGAATGGGATTTTGCTGATTTTGCTCCGGCTGTTGGTGACAGATTAAGTGAATGACATCTACCGCATCATCCAGTTTTTCATCCGACAGAGCACCATGAAATACTCACCGTTTTCGGATGCGCCACACGATATACATTGAACTTTCTGAACGATCAACTGCTCACTGGACACGACCTGACGAACTCCATGGTTGACGTCCTGCTCAGATCTAGCCTAGACTAGGTGGCGATGGTGGCCGACAGTGAGGCTATGTTTCATTCGTCGCGGATCCCAGAAATAGATCGCAACTGCTTGCGATTTTATGGTGGCCGGAATGTAACTTGAACGAGCACCCTCAGGACTTTTGTGCGTGTGTTTGCCTGTTTGGCGCCCCATTCTCCCCAAACGATACCAAGTTTGAACTGAGATGAACCATAACAGATAACCGCGATTACCTCGATTGGGACGCCATTCAGAAAGCCCAGCGATGTTTATATGTTGGCAACCGTTTATTCAGCTCATCAGATGTGGCAAAGGGACGTAGATTTGTCAGACAGCTGAAAGACATTTCGAGTGGTGGAGAATTCAGACTGACAAACTGAGTAATGGCCGATGGCTTTCGTCAGCACTGCTGGAAATCTATAGTTGGGCATCGAAAGTGCAACTCAACTTTCGAACCTCCAAAATCCAGAGGACGCCTGTAAATTTGGGCCAGGTCAGTGCATACGATACTCACGTCTTCCCCCTCTTCTATTTTTAATCCACTCTGCCATATAGTCCTTATAAAACTAATTGCGCGTCACCTCCTACAACGTTCGTAGAGGCTCGAGTTTGGATGGGATGGCATCATGGATGGTGAAGTATTACAATTTTGGAGCAGACGACTGGATGTACCATCACATCTCGAGCAGATAACAGTACTGAGACGCATCGGACCCGTTGGAGTTGACTTACAGGCAGGCCTTAATTTGTCCGTTCTCACTGATGCTACGGGAGCCGGCCACGGAGCAGTAGCCTATTTACTCATGAAAGGTTCATAACACGTCAAATGTTGTTATATTGTCATGGCCAAGTCACGTGTTATCCTCCTCCGTATGGATAACGTGCCGCGATTGGATGTGGCCGCGTCAATTTCAGTAGCGAAGTTATCGAATCGAGTGCAATCCGACTTGAAGATGTTGATATTATCTGCTACATTTTGGACTGATTCTATGAGTGTAGTCCACAGTGTCAGCAACGTTTCAAAAATATTATGAACGCTTTTTGCAAACGAACTGATGACCAGTCAGATCACATTTCTTCCAGAACAGTGGCGTTAGGCCAATACAAAGCGCAACCCGGTGGATATTTTGTCGCGTGGCATTTTCGCAGACGAATATCAGAAGATTATTCGATGCTTAACTGTTCCTACTTTCCACCACGAATATGAAGCCAACTGGCCTGGCGTTGTGAAGGCAACAAGCTTGCTGGATGAATTCTCCATCTCGAATGGTAGTAATACTATTACCGACTGCCCCTAGAAAATGAACACCTATTTATCTATGTTTAAAGAAGCATATCACAGAATAAAAATACAGCACCTTTTTACATGGGTTGTAAACTACAAGAGATACCCCTCGACCAAGAATAATATACAGGACACAGGTCATTCTTCTATCAGCGAAATTTGGAACGCTCCAGCTGAAACTATTCGGCTGCTACAAAAGCATTGGTTTCCAGGGGAATATTTACTACGTGAGGAAGATCTTATCATCCAACAGAAGCTTGCCACACATAATATAAGTCATAAAAAGCGCACCGGGTATTTCTAGACTTCTACGGCAACTAAATCCGTCCATTTTGAACGGTCTACTGCGTGTTGGTGGGAGACTGCAAAATGTCTAATCTGCTCCTTTGTGACTAAGTATCCTGTAATATTACTAGCAAGTCACTTTGGGACCACTAGTCGTCCAACATTTTTACGAAGTTAGCGGTTTCCACAAGTTCTTTCTTTCTTACGCCGGAAATTTTGGATTCTCTCTGCGAACAAGGCCATAAGAGGCGTTTTGAGGAATTGCTACCAGAGCCGAAGGTGGTTTGCGCCACCATGTCAAAAGCCATGAGCACCGCTGCCGATAGATATGGATCGAGGCAAATGAATTAGCACACTTACTGGATACCGATTCACTTTGTGTGCGTATTAGTTGGTTCGTTGCCGGTAGGGGCTGTCTACAAAGGCTATACAGCGACAATGGTACAGATTTTAAAGGATCACAAAGGGACGGTGAAGTGCTACTCCGGGCCTGAAATGAGGAAAAAATCGCTAGAGTCCTCCTCATTTTTGAGCGTGACTGGAACTTCGACTCTCCAAAGGCAAGCCATCGCGATGGTGCATGGGAAATAACGATTCTTCCCGTAAAAAAGATTCTTTTGGTGACGCTTCAACCCCTCTCTGACAAAGTTTTTCATACAACGCTGATGGAAATCGAGAGGAGCATTAACGTTAAACTTTTAAGCTGACTTTGATGGTCAAAATGCACTCACTCCGAGCAAGTTACTTTGGCTCAGAGACAACTCATCTGTCCCAATCCCGGATTCTGTGAGTAAGAATCGTTTCGACTGAAGATGGACATATCTTGTGGATATGTTCTGGCAGAGGTAGATACGGTCCTATCTATCCATACTGTAGACGGTCCAACGTTCGTCACTGGTGAGGCCTAATCCTTCGGGAAGCGATCTTGTGTTATCGGTCGATGTGAATATATCCAGGGGCCGCTGGTCAAAGGCAGTTTTGATAGAAGTCAACGAAGGTAAAAATGGTCTGATAAGGGACGCTATTTTACGAACAGCCAACGGAACTATTAGAATGGCCATCCAGCACCTATGCAGAATTGAAGGAGACGTCGTGTATTTGTGTCAACGATGAGTAAACCGTACTTGCCACCTTGTGCCATCCCTAATCCCCAGAAGGAATGCTACTTTTGTTGACATGCCTACCTGTTTCATCTACTCCCGGTTTGACCAACGTTTACTCATCAATTATAGCACACTTGACTTGCTGAGCAGACTACAGTATTTATTATTACGACGCTACGTGTCCGTGGACAGTGTTCCTCTGACTAACGACTTTGAACGTAAATTTCTAATCAGTCTTTCGAATCTGGTAGGCCTTGGGTGCATCAATTCCGGTCGAACATTTGCCGTATCAATTTGTAAGCCCAGTAGTCGCCTACAACGTTTACGTCTAGCGGTAACTACAGGTAAAAGGGACACTCACTCGCTTCTTGTACGCCGACAACGCAACGTAGGTGGCATCTGTAAAAATGAATTTGGACCCACGTTCTGCCCTCCATTCATGCTCAGTGGCTTCTTGGTAGTTGTTTCCGGCAATAGCGAAACACTTAAATGGAACGGATCAATGTCCTTCAGAAGAGAGGTGTCATACAACTTGAATCTGCCCAGAGATGTCAGTATGTGGGATAACAGAAACTTCCTTGCCTTCGACTGCTTTATTGTTGGCCTAGCAGCCATTGTGTCGCCCAACAGCCATGCGTGGCCGGTACGTGCAACCTGTTTCGTCTCCGAAAGCTCAACCGCATAAAGCCTCTGTAATATCGGATCCGGGGTACTTATTCGTGCTAGTCTGTGTTTCCAACATTGGCAACGTGCCGCAACTTATCAGGTATTACGAAATGCAAAGAGTAACGAAATTTATTGTACATCGTTCAAAAGAGGAATGATGACGAACTAGTCATCATCAGAAATAGAGCAACGTCTATATGGAGTGGAGGACGGAGACTTCAACTTGATGGTAATGACTATGGCCCAGATAAGATGGATGGAAAACATGGGAGCAGAAATCACACGAGTACGAATGGTTTACAATATATCACAGTTCTGCTTCTGATGGATGCCGTACGGCTTTCGTTTATCAAAACAGTTGTCCGGTGACGTGCAAAAACGTAACAACTGGAGCGCACGGTGAACATGTCGCACTTCAATTTAATATGACTGCACAGATTAGTGTCACCGCTGTACTGAACGTGGGTGACCGTGGGTTATTCAAACGCTTGACTGTGCACTTGGGTGTCCGGCTCTTGAGGTCCCTTAACAAGGCGTTGGATGTTACAAACAAAACTTTGGAAACAAAATTTCCAGTGAATGTGCAACGGTCCAAACAGCTGCACGTCACCGCGTGCGCACGACAATGCACACTATAAAGAAGTTCAGCATCCCCATACAAACAAGCAAGTTGGCCGGAAAATTAAACGGTTAAATAACAGGCACGATATATTGGAGGATGACACATACCAGAGTGGGACAGTATGTGAATGGAAAGATAAATTTGTGAGGTTCTCATACATGGGGTATGGGAGGACTGAACGCATAACAGGAGGCTTAAAGATAATGATGATACGTGACCCTCATCGGCTTCGAAACGTTCAAAGTTGGTGAACACACACCCCTCGCAGGAGAAGTCAACAGGTAGATGGGAAACGGAGGTCTCTAGATTGCTCATAACAGTCCACTGTACGTGGTGAATAGACGCAAGCTTAAACGTTTGTTAGAAAAGCACTAACCATGAACTAGCCAATTTCATAACACCAAGTAAAGCGAAGTGCGCTGAATCAGAGGAGGAATCTGCAACCATATTGAATGGCAGTCGATGTAACACGGTGTAATCGATGTGATGCTTTGACCGACGATTTTGTCGGATGAACGAACCGGAGTGACTGGCGGAGGATGTCGGAAGGGTCCTCTGCCGTCACGAACTGCACACACCTACCATAACCGTATTAACTATTGACTTTTGATTTCCTTGATAGAGTGGAGAGCTGGGAGAACGCAGATAACACACTGAATGTCCGTTTGAAGGGTTTAATTAAGGTCGTCTAGCGATACACCAGCGCTGTCTATTTCCTTCATTTCCGACACAAACGGCTGCAGATAATCATTCCCGGACTCAGGCTGCCGACGACTGGAATACCGTCTGATGACGAATGGGTTGTTGTGAAAGGATGCACAATGCAGCCGAGTACAGGCCATAACTCCGTACCGGGATAGTCAAACAACAGCTCCCAATCTTAATTGACTTCAATTGTGATATGGTCGCCGCTGGTGAAACGTTGACGGTGGTGAAAATGCACCATGCATTCACACTAGTAGCTGCTCCACCCGATTGACTTAGGCTATGATCAACGTCTGAGAATGCAGTATGCATTCACACTAGTAGCTGCTCCTTCCGAATGACGTTTGCCATGAACAACATGGAGAACAAACACATGCGGGAAGTGATGAGAAACTTGTATTTAAAGCGTTGCGTGTACATGGTAATCATCATTTTTCATTCCTTCAGTTGTCATATTGATTGGAGTATTTTTCTGCGCCATGGTGGATACTTGGCCTTCTAACAATCAGGGTGTGTTTTCAACCATTTCTAAGGGCAACGTTCCGTTGACCGGTATCCACATGGTATCTTGAGGACAAGGAGAAACAGTGGAGATATCGTATAGGCAAGAAAGCTGGAAAAGTTTTCATACATGTTTCACGTTTTTGTTAAAATGCAACGCCAACATTGTATGGTCGTATATTTCCATTTCGACCATATCTTCAAAACGCCGCCGAAAAGAAGCACTCTCAGGCTATAGAATGACGTATTTCATCTCGAAAATTGCAATGAGCGCATTTATAAGACTTGAAAAAGTGAGCTAACGCCAATAACGGGTTATTTTCGCAAAAATGGTGGAAATTTTTCATCACCAAACCAGTACTTTTTGGCACTAATTCGACGCGGTTCAACTTTTTCATTAACACTGCATATTTATAATTGATATACTGTGGGTACTTTGCCTGAAATTCCGATTTTAAAATTTCCGAAAAATATTTAAAAACGAGGATTCGCGCCAAAATGACCGTTTTCCCTTTTGAACGACCTTCAAGCCGAATCCCTCGAAACGGATAATTGCCCATTGTTCTGGGTACATCCCAAGGAATTCTGCGCAATGTTAGCTGATCAAGAGGTAACTCGGTAACGAAGGGTTTTAATAAAGTAGGCACTGGATGTAGATTTGAAGTAGATCGAGAACAGCCAGATGGCACCTGAACTACTGGATATCGCGGGTGACTGACTGACTGCGACAGAAATAATTGTATAAATGAAACTCGCACCCCCTGGGGTGGTAGTTTCAGCAATAGCGCCTGATTCAATAACAGATGTTGTGCTAGAAGCAGCTGCTGCGGCATTTGGTCAACCAACTGTAGGTTTATGCACTATATCCACACGGTAATATGGAAAAATTACGCATGATCCAACATGTAGTCCGCCGTGATGTAGGTTAAATGGGATCTTCCTCCACCCAACGTGATGCATACCTTCCGTCAAACACGCGTAACCAAGTCTGTCATACTTTATACGTGTGTTAATAGTCCATTCAATATAACATCGTTTCAGTTTGGCCATTCCCATGATAAATGCAAATAGAAGCAATTCGTACGTATCACGTGTTGGTTTTTTAAACAAAAACTCGTTGATAACGCCTGTTAATACAACGCAAATTGTATGCACATCGGTCTGCTCTTCTCTCTGTCTTCGCAGACGCCTGGCCTTACTATACGGACCTTCCGTCCATATTTGTTGGCTCCGTCGGACTACGGAAGTTGTCACAGCTCCGATCGCCTTTCAACAGTTTACGGTAACTCGCAATATTCTTACGTCCCGGATACAGATTATCGCGATGCTAGTTCCTAGGTTCGTACGCCCAAGGTTTTCCCAGCCTTACGTTAACGCGGAACGGAAGTCGTAGTGAGAAGACGGTGAATCGTTCACAAGCAGACTTCAACGCAACAGTTAAAGGCGCTAGGGAGTTGGACGTGAGAGAACCTCGAGCACAACCGCACGGCAACCGCCAGAGAGGACGAATGTCGACGGAAACTTCAGTCGACCTTCAGAATTCAAACAAGCGTCAGAATGGTTGGGCGGCGTTCCCAACGGTGACAGCTAAAACATTGTTATCCTAGTGAATGTAGCCTATAGTAGCAGAGCTGGCGCGGATTCATTATAGAGTCACGACTAAGACTGCGATACCTACGCCAACACACTAACTTTGATGTTAGTGGTTTGTAGTAAATTTACATTCACAAGATAATGTAAACAGGCACGGTGGTACTGGTAAGGCAACTCTCACGTCGCAGGGAGTTTAGGATTTTGGGGACGTCGAAGGTGATCTCACTACAAGATAAGTTGGAATAATGCGGTGATCATCTAGAATTCCGCGAACACCTTTCCTGCGTAAGTCGGATTCCCATTGAATTACCGTAACTTGTTTGGACTGCAAAAAGTTTTTGATGCAATCGTTCATTTTACCGTCACTGGTTGACTGATGGCATAGGCTTGCATTAGACTATTCAGTAACTCGTCCTTGACCACTACAGATCTGGGCAATAACCATGGGGCATTCTTCTTTGTGTACGCTTCTGATATAAAGATTTGATTACAAATCAGCTGCTATCTCTTCATTTTTGTACGACGATTTGCCTCGCAAGCACAAACGACTTATCTCATTTCCGTAACGACTCATCCGTTACGGTATTTTTGAAGGCCGTTCGGCCTGCACCCTTTTGTAGCGTGCGGCCGAAACCAGCAACAACGCGTGGGTTGGATTTGACTTGTGTGGTGGAGCGTGCTGCTGTGTTGTTGACGCCGTTTTAGTTTCCGTTTGTGTAAGTCGTGTGCATGGCTTACTGGGCCTTTGGCTCATGTTTGTCTGTATTGTTTCCTTTTACAGGATTGTTGTTGGAACCCCTCCTTCGGAAGAACGCTGTCCCCCGGTGTCTCCACGTTGCCCCAAAGTTGGTCCGTAAGTGCAACGGACAATCAGAGTAGAAACGGCCGGCTTGCATGTTACACTTTGGAGTGTTTAGCAAGTACTGTGTAGTGTCCCATGGAGTTATTGGTTATAGTTTGTAATTCACTCTGTAAGTTTTATATACACCGTTTTGTTAACTACATGTGTGCTCTTGCTTGAAATCATCAACATTACTTTTTAGTTTGACTAGCAACAAAATTGAGGAGGAGTTCCCGTGCACCGCCTCTGTCTTCTTTTGGATGGATGTTTGACTGGTGAAGAAATTCCCCGTTGAACTATTTTCACTGTCTATCCGCTGACCTACCATCTCAACTTCTGCCATATTTCTGTCAAAGGGTAGTCACCCACTGGAAAAGCCTTTCAACAGTTAACGTTACTGTTCGTTATCAGATGCAATTTGATGCCTTGTTAGACGTTTATTTACTTGATAGAAGTATTGGTGGAATTGTATGGTCTCATCTTTTTTCATGTCTTATTGTCATCACATAGGCACTGTAGTTAGAGGACGCACTACCATTGCGGGGGATGACGCCAAACCCTAGTACATGTAGATGTTACACTAAATCCGGAATGGACTCACTGGAGCCTCATTACAGGACCGCTTTTTCCGGTGTTCGGAGATTGTATCTAGGTCCCGTACCGAGCGTCTGGGTATTCCAGCATCCATACGTAGACTAACTATCTGTTCAACACTTGGGTCAGAGACCGAAGACTGTCTAGCGGAGGCTTCGGAAGTACTGTCGTACGATTAAGATCGATGAGGCTTGCACCATCAAAACACTTCCAATGAAAGAAGTGGATGGTGTTTTTGAGAATGATGTTCAACGCTGGCCACAATCGAATGGTTAACCGTTTATTCCAGTAGTTGGAGACGAGGTAAGAATATTTATAAGCTTCGATATACCGGAAGCACACTGTATGGTTGACCAGTCACTGAGTATCAGGAGACAGTCGACGAAGTTCTTTCATGAATGGAATTTCAGGATCCCAGCATCGTCGTTTACACGGATCGTCGAAATGGGTCAAAACGTGCTCGACGTGGGGTTTATTAAAAGTAAGTATCAGCGGGCAGCGCATATCATGGAATCTTCTTCCACATTTAAGAGTGGCTAGCATGAAACTGGCCAACCGTGATGATCGAATAGTGCGAACCCTTCCTACAGTAGGTCGATGGTGTAAAATGCCTGATTTTATTATGCAAGTGGCTCTCACGAGAATCTAAGCCAGCACAGAACTGTGTCAACATTTTGCTTACGCGACGAGCTGTAAGCGACCGTAACCTGTCGTCATGCTTCTGGGTTGAAGACCCAAATATAAGGGAATAATAACGATCACTATGGGTAGTTTTTTTCACGCCTCTTCGACACAGGCTTCTTCGTGCAGTTTGTTAGTTACTACTAGTTCAGTTCTTTATTTGCACGGAGGCTGACGTCCAAGATATTTCTGATTGGTCACATCCACTGTGCAAGACGGGACTAGATTCAACTTGTCAGTCTAACGTGAGACTAGAGCAGCGAGCCGTCCACGGTAAGAATCACGCAGAAAAGGAGTGCTAACACGATTAAACCCCATGAACTTGAAGGACATGTTTTGTTTCAGTGAAAGGGTAGAGCTTCCGTCATATCAGCTCTCCACCGATGGTACTGCCTTTCCGTGGATTTATCATGGACGTAGACCACAGCAAAATTAGGATTATCTAGTTTATTGTTAGTGTACACCGGATATTACCAAACTGTGTAAAGTTTAAAATACTGTCAGCAAAGTATTGTCAGAGGGTAATGACTCTGCTTCCAAGGGGTAATACTACAGAAGGTGGGACTCCATTCATGGCTTGCAGTGTACCTTTTATCAGATCTCTTGAGGGTACATATTGGGAAGAGTGCCTCTAAATGATATGGATATCTCCCTGCTTGCCTGAAAAGTGATTACACACACCCGGTAATAACACTGTGATCAGCAACCAATTTCTTTTTAAGGTTTACTGGTCACCAGCGTACTGTTGAAGTGTTGTACAATAATATTGGCTTCACTCTCATCGAATTGGTACCACAGCTGGGGTAAAACCTATGTGTTTGATCAGGAGAGGATATGTGAAACTTGCTAACTCGAGATATCGATTAACGGTTACGTCCGTCCACTGCCAGCCATTGGGACTGGGTGTGGAAACAGACGATGTGCATTGGTAGATGGATAATGCTGTAGTTGGTCATAAAACACAAGGTGTCCCGTCAGGTGAGCCAGTATATACTTTGATGGAAATAGGAAGAACTGCAGATGACACTTCGCATTCTTGTTTACGATAACCCAGGCTACCCGTCAGTTCCACGACCACGAGTTCTAAGTACGCCCAAATTACACTGCTGAAGAAGCACCCAGAAGATAGGGGCAAGGGCAACAGCTCTCAA
>LOND01000342.1:47218-58201 GCA_014220965.1 Paragonimus kellicotti
TGCTGAATCGGAGGACGCAGGATAAACCGGGTCGCCCTATCTGCTGCACATGGCAGGGTGGATAGGCGAAAATATGCTACTGCCAAACTCACCCTCATACTGTTCCCCCAACCAGAATCCTCGAGCAGATAATGCTCACTCAAGTTTCAGTAACCCGAAGACCAACCTGAAACAGGCACGGGGACGCAAGACGCTCCGTGGAGCATGGAATGTGTGCGCACGCTGATGGATCGATGCGGTGCGACAGGGCGGCCAGAGCGGCGCACTGCACTGATCGCGATGGAGCTGCGTCGCTATGGAATCGACGTGGCAGCCTTGAGCGAGACAAGGCTTGCGGACCAAGGTAAGTTGCGGGAAGCAGGTGCTGGGTACACCTTCTACTGGATAGGTTACCCGGCAGACGGTGCTCGGGAGCATGGTGTCTGTTTCGCAGTCGCTGATCACAATCAATCTTGGATGATAGCGAACCACACGGCATCAGCCCCGAAATGGTTCTGTCCTATGCCGCTGCGACATCGTCGAGGTAAGTGTGGTACATTTCTCAGTGTGTATTGGTCCAAACTATGTGTCACACTGATGATACAAAGGACCAGTTCTATGATCAGCTGTCCGTCACAATCCGGTCGACACCAGTGAGTGACCGACTGTTTGTTCTGGGTGACTTGAACGCTCGAGTCGGGCGCGACTCAGTAGCTTGGCCGGGAGTCCTCGGACCCTACGGCGTTGGTTCAGTCAATGAGAACGGTGATCGTCTGCTCCACCTGTGTGCTACTCACGAGCTGGCTATCACGAACACCCGATTCCAGCTGGATGCGAGCGACATCACGACGTGGACCCATCCACGAAGTGGTCATCAACATTTGCTTGACTACGTGATTGTGCGGCAGCGCGACATTAGTGAAGTGCGTATCACGCGAGTGATGCGCGGTGCTGAATGTAGCACAGATCATAGATTGGTCAGGACTAAATTATTTATCCATGTACGCAAGTCTGTTTATTGTAGGTCTTCCGGACAACGGCAGAAGCTGGATGTCAAACGATTGGAGAACTGTGAGGTAAAGACTGTTTACCAGCATGCAGTTGCCGCTCGTCTGCACGACGCGCCTTTGTCCACTACCCCTGAAGGTATGTGGCAATTTATCAAGGAACAGATCACGACGGCAGCCACCGAGACGATCGGTCTCAAATGCCAGAAACGTCCGGACTGGTTCGACGACAACAACGTGGTTATCTCTGAATTGGTACGAGAGAAGAATGCCGCATTTGCTGCCTCCACAGTGGACCCGGCCAGTGAAGCGAAGAAGGCCACGTTCCGGAGTATCCGCCGTCAACTGGCCGAGCGTGTCCGCGGAATCAAGGACAACTGGTGGATGAAGCAGGGTGAGCGAATGCAGGGCTTCGCAGATCGTCGACAACATAAGGAGTTCTACGATTCGCTCAAAGCGATCTTCGGTCCGTCGATCCAGTCCACTAAAGCACTGGTAGACATGGACACCGGCTGTTCGTGCACCCAGCCAGAGGACATCATGAAGGTCTGGCGCAAACACTTTGGTAGACTACTGAACCGTCCTGCTACCATCGATTGGGTGACCGTGAACAGCCTGTCGCAACAGGCCATCAAGCCTTCACTTGCTCTCGCCCCGGATTTACTAGAATTGCAGAGAGCGATTGGTCAACTGCGCAACGGAAAGGCTGCGGGCGAAGATGGACTGCCGGCTGAGGTCCTTAAGAATGGTGGACCGGCGCTGGAACGTGCATTGCTCCAGTTGGTTCACTCCATCTGGGAGCACGAAGTGATGCCGCAAGAATTTAAGGATGCCTTGATCGTACCCTTGTTCAAAGGTAAGGGTAGCAAGCAATGCCCTGACAGCTATCGGGGCATAAGTCTGCTGAGCTGCGCAGGCAAGGTGCTCGCCAGAATTCTCCTAAACAGGCTGAATACGGAAGTTCTGGAGACCAATGTCCCTGAGGAGCAATGCGGATTCCGGGCGAGTCGGAGTACGATCGACCTGGTGTTCGCTGCTCGACAAATTCAGGAGAAATGTCGGGAACGCAACCAGCCCCTGTATGCTCTCTTCGTGGATTTCACCAAGGCTTTTGATTCCGTGAGCCGCGAGGCGTTGTGGACGGTGCTTGGTAAGTTTGGATGTCCAGGTAAGTTCCAAATTTGATTCGAATGTTTGCATGTGGGTATGCGGGTGAAAGTACAGTCGTGTGGATCGACCTGCAATAATTTTGACATTGTCACTGGCGTGAAGCAGGGTTGTGTGCTAGCCCCAGCTCTATTTAGTTTATATTTGACTGCCATGATAACAGTTGCTTTTCAGGACTCTGGGGGGTGGTTTCTTTAGGTTTGAGGCTGGTGTGTGTTGTTCTGTTTGTGATGGTTGGAAAGCGCTGTAGGTGGGGATATCGTACGGATGTGCGTCCTGTCTGAATATCCGACTGATTCTGGCATCCCCAACCCGGTTACATACCCACGGTGCGCATGTCTTCGTATTATGTCAAAATGACAGCGCGCTATTCGCACACAGCGAGGACGAACTACAGCGACTGACCACGGCTTTCGCGACTGCGGCATCCAAGTTTGGATTGGATATCAACACAGGTAAGACATTTTCTTTCTTTTCAGCCTTCTCCGGGCGAAGGTGGTGTCTTACCTCCACCCAAATCGCTTACAAATTGGAGCGGTTTTTCGACAAGCTTGCGCTGATTTTTGCTACTTGGGTAGCAATTTGTCCACCGATCTGTCCACGGACCGCGAGTTGAGAGCTCGTGTGGCAAAGGCTAGTGCTGCGTTCGGACGTCTTGAAAGACGTGTTTGGAAAAACCACAGCCTGAAGCCGAGCACTAAGCTCTTGTGCTAGGCTTAATGGGTTCTGTCTATACTGCTGTAACGCAGTGAACTACTGGACTCGTTGTATCAGTCGGGAACGTGCGCTATCTTAGCACTTTACATTTGGTAATGTCTAAGACGCTATCTTGGTGTTGGGTATTCGGTGGTCGGACATGGTTCCGAACACTGAGGTACTGCGGCGAGCGGACATGAACGGGATGGAAGCCATGTTGATGCTAAATCAGCTTCGTTGGCTGGGTCACGTCCGTCGGATGGGCGATGACCGTATTCCGAAGCAGCTTCTGTATGGACAACTGAGATCAGGTAAGCGAAATCCCTTTTGGTGTGGGAAAAGCTTGAGATACCAGGGATGCTGTGGCAAGTAATGTCTTTTCACGTGTCAAACTTGATTGTTAGATGGGAATTGGGAAACTTAGCGTTGAACCGGGACGCGTTCTGGAGGAATACGATCAGACGAGTGTCCGCCGAGTTAGACGTAGCTTATTACGACGCGCCGAGACGCTGAATGCGCGGTACGCAAAGGAACCATCGGTGCCATAGGTCGTGGTGACATGACTATATGGCGTTGCGATGTGTGCGGCCGTGAATGCGCTGGCCGCCTTGGATTGGTAGGTCACCAGCGTACTCATAGTGCACCGTCGGCGAAGAGACGACGAGTACGATAGGCTGAGGTAGGTCATGACAGTATATCTGTCAGCATCTCTGTTACTGATTGCATCGACCAAGAATATGGTCGTTTGGCTACTAATCCGCTTCTCCTTTCAGAAACCTGGGTGTCTGCGGTCTTCTACCCATTGTTATCTTCAGCTTTGTTGGTGTATTGTATGATGAATGGTTTGCCTGTTCTTTTCGTAGTCCACTCTGAATCCTGTTCTTCATTCTTATCCTCTCTGGAATGCAGGAACATATATTCGTATACTAAAATGCTTCTTGTATCACATTTTACATATTTTCATTGTCAGTTTAGATCTTGTCATTTGTAGGTCTCTCTCTGTGTGTGTTTATTTTCCGAAGCAGATAAGGGTATTTTACTTTCTCCTGCTAGCCATTCAATTGGCTAACCAGCATTGGCCGGCTGGACACAAAGGCCTCACTCACACACCTACTGGTCTTATTCCTTCGGGTTTACACCGGATACGTGGTGTGTTATTGCCGTTATTCCGTACAGAAGGAATACATCGGAGGACCTTTAGACGGGTCCTAAATCAGCACAATATAAGAGTGGCATTTAAAGCCACCAACACATTACGGAATAAGTTGGTCCACTTAAAGGACAAACGAACAGTTCTGGAGCAATCAGACTGTGTTTATCAAATTAAATGTAAGGATTGTCAAGCTTCTTACATTGGACAGACCGCCCGGCAGCTAGAAGTACGCACCAAAGAACACGTAAGATGTAGTAAGAAACCTCCTAGCTCACTCGCGGCACGCCCTCAGCAACTCTGCGAAATTAGAAAAATGGATTTAGCCATTGGCAGCTCACAGGCGCATTCCTCAACCAACATCAAGTTGACTTCGACCATCCGACGGTACTTAAAAGTGGTTTCCGTAACCACAAAGAACGCTTACTGACAGAAGCCTTGCTGATCGCTAATACACCACAGGCGGTGAATCGATCCGATGGCTTGGAATTGTCAGTTGTTTGGCATGATTTACTGGGTGAACAACAGTGACACCACGTAGGAGAGGTTTGCGGCATTCCTGTCACCCACCCCTATCCCAGCTAGTCTACACGCATGCATAGTAAACACCTACTGACATATGGTTGGCGGCATCCGAAACGGATTTAGCCTGTCACAGTGACCGAAGCCAGAGGACGCCTGCGCTTCAAACCATCACCCCAAGTGGCTTGCGCTGCACCACGCCAATCTGGGCTCGTTGATCTTGTTACCAGGTAGCTCCCGAATTGGACGTAAAATCTTGTCACAATAACCATTAGCTTTCAGTGTCGACTTGACAATCTTATATTCTTTCGATCGCTCTTCCTCGGAACTGGTTAATAACAAGGCTCTGCGAAACAAACTGGATGCAACTGCTTTCTTGGTGCACATGGGGTGTTCTGAGCTGAAGGAAAGGTACCGATTAGAATGGGTGTCCTTTCTGGCACGCCTGTGTCCACGTTACCGTCGGTGCTTGTGCATATTCTGCAGTCTAGAAAACTCAGTTTATGCTCCACTGATTCGTGCTCAATCTTAAATTCAATGCGCTGTTGAAAAGAATTTATGTGTTCCATGAACTTCTCAGTAGTTTCTGTACGCATCACCACCAACGTATCATCGACGTACCTTCACCAAAGTCTAGGTGAGTCAGGAAAGCTGGACAGCAACTTTTCTTCCAAATCTTGCATGAACAAGTTGGCAACTGTGGGAGAGATGAGCGAACCCATTGGTACTCCGTCTGTTTGCTGATACAGAACCCCTTGAACGTAAAGAGGGTGGACCGTAAGCAATGCTCTGTAGCTTCTATAACTTCATTAACTGATAAACTTGTTCGTTCAGCTAAACTGGCATCTGCTTCAAGACGCTGGCGAATCACCTCCAGACTTTCCCCACTAGATCTTGTGAACAACAAAATTCAATGTCAAAGCTATCAGAGATTCTTTCCGTGTCTTTGAATAATTCTTTAGTGGCTAGATAACAATTGCTTGTGGGAATTATGAATAGAACAGGTCTGTTAAGAATACGAAAAAAAAATGTGGCTAGGGCACAGGTTGGGGTTCCCGTAGAGTCAACAATTGACTGCAGTGGTATCCCAGGTGTATGTATTTTTGGTAAACCGTAAAATCTCGAAGCTAATGCTGTTTTTGGATATAGGGTAAACCAGAGTGACTTACCCAAGCTGACTTTCATCTTTCGTAGCAAACTTGCCGTTGAAGCTTTTGATTTGTTCAAAGTGGAGCGCCGTTTCTCCAACGGAACCATGACGTACGGACCATCCGAAATGTGGTCATCTGCTTTGCGCTCATAATCTGCTTTGTTCAGGATGACTACTTGATTTCCTTTGTCTGCTTTTGTGATAATTATTGACTGATCAGACCGCAACGTTTTAAGTGCATCTCGCTCCTTGGTACTCAGGTTACTTGGTTGAGATTTCTGATTTTTAATGATCCTGGCGATCTGAGCCCGTGCTCTGTTTGCGTCATCGATTGGTAACATCTGTAGTTGCTCCTCCACCGCCGGAATCACTTCCAATGTTTTTAGAGGTCTAGGGCTGACGTTGAAATTCAACCCCTTGTTCAAGAGTTTACTTTCAGCTTCTGATCAATGCGTGGTCCGCGACAGGTTTATACTACAGGTTTGGATAATGCTATCTCGTGATCCAATGTTCAAGCAGTCACTTCTTTTCTTATAACACAAAAAGATTGTTAAACTTTTTTCACTGTCTTTGTTTTACTATATCGTTCTGATGAACAGCTCTTTGTCTCACAACATCCCCAATCACCGATGGTTTGGAATGGTCAGTTGTTTGGCATGATTTACTGGCTGAACAACAGTGACACCACGTAGGAGAGGTTTGCGGCATTCCTGTCACCCACCCCTATCCCAGCTAGTCTACACGCATGCATATTAAACATATACTGACACAGATCTACACACACACACACAAGTACACATTAACTCTCTATCCTTGTTCGCACCTAGGATCGTCACGTGGTGACCTCAGGTGAACCGTGAACCCATACATCCTATTGGTAGCCTGTCCACACACCGCAGTTGAAACACACTAACATGTGCCAGTTGATGACTGTTTCATTTGAAGCTTGTACATTGTAAATTTTCTGATTTAAATCGCTTGATAAAGGCTCTCCGAGAGGATTGGAATACGTTGCGAAACCGGTATAACTCTTGCGTTTTCACTCGTTGTTGGTTTAATCAAGGATATTATCTTAGATATGAGCATCATATGCACAACCGACAATTATTGTTTTCCTCATCTTCAGTTCTGTTTACGGTTCGGAAGTACTAGAGATCCTGTGATTGTTCATTTGGCGGCTGCTTGTAACTGGATTCGCTTAATCCATCGGGGGTGGATGAATCCGCAGAATAAGATAGTGGTTGAGCGTTAATGCCCAAACCCGTAAAAAAACGCAGCAATTCAAACGGAAAATTGTAAAATGTTGATAGCCATTGCCAATCAAACCAAGCTTTTCAAGATGAGAGGCAATTAATGGAAGAGTACAAGCCTAAAGTATAGTTTGAGCGCAAACACGATACAGAGAAATCGAAGTCCGACTACAACAATGAAGCATTCATTAAGTAATGCTTTAAATTATGATCATAAAAAACTAAATCGTTCAATTCAACGCAGAATGAAGGGTGGCAGATGACAGTACATATCTACTTTCTCATACTCTCGACCTCCCTGAACTCATCTTGCTGCAGAAGTAGAAGACGAGCGCTTCACTTCAACTTATAATAGTGCACTCAGTTCGATGAACATCCGATTGATATAGTCTTAACAAAGCTCAGTTCAGTAAGGACTAACGAATGTGCTGGATTGCATTACTGATCTGATGACAACACCGCTTCTACACTGAATATCACAGTGTTCTCATATCGGATTCCGGATAAAACGCAGTCAATGTATAATAGAGAATACTGGCTAGCAAAGTAGAGCTGCGTCTTATCCGTAGGGAAACTACGGACCCGCTTGCCACTACTCTCAAGAAGAACAAGGGAAAACAAACGGCAGATGCTTTCAGAATGCTAATGCTAGCTTTAGAAGATAAGTAAATGCTTTAGACGGGTGAAATGTATGTATAAGAGGAAAAACTGATGAAGTTCTGTCTCGATGTACGGTTTGTCCTGCTTGTATTACATCTGAAGTGCCATCTGTTAACACCGATCACGATTACTCATGGAAATGACCAACAGACTGACTGAAATTACATTATTTTGTGGTTTTTAATTTCAGATTAGTTACTACACTCTTAAAGAAGAGGACCTTTCCCGTATTTGTCTATGCCCCGAACTTCGCAATCTGCATCCCTCTAGGTGTTCCCGTTTAATGAGGAGAAAATCCCTCATACACGATTTTCTGCTTAAAAACCAAACGCCTCTATCAAATCACATTTCTTCCTTTTAAGTGAAAATACCTTCATTTGTTTATGCTATACACCTCTCGTGATCAAACGGTTGTTCGTTCTTAAATACATTGGACGACCATGATCAGTGCTTTTTACTACTCCACCTACTACAGCCTTAGGTCATAGGCCTCCGTCTCGGGGTTGTCCAAGCGGTAGGAGTATTCACCTGCCTCTTTCAATTATGGTAAATTTGGATAAGTGGCAGACAGTCCGTAATCGACCGTTTCCAAAACATGCTTGAGAGCTGTTGCCCTTTCCCCTATCTTCTGGGTGCTTCTTCAGCAGTGTAATTTACCATAATTGAAAGAGGCAGGTGAATACTCCTACCGCTTGGACAACCCCGAGACGGAGGCCTATGACCTAAGGCTGTAGTAGGTGGAGTAGTAAAAAGCACTGATCATGGTCGTCCAATGTATTTAAGAACGAACAACCGTTTGATCACGAGAGGTGTATAGCATAAACAAATGAAGGTATTTTCACTTAAAAGGAAGAAATGTGATTTGATAGAGGCGTTTGGTGTTTTAAGCAGAAAATCGTGTATGAGGGATTTTCTCCTCATTAAACGGGAACACCTAGAGGGATGCAGATTGCGAAGTTCGGGGCATAGACAAATACGGGAAAGGTCCTCTTCTTTAGAGTGGTAACTATCTGAAATAAAACACAAAATAATGTAATTTCAGTCAGTCTGTTGGTCATTTCCATGAGTAATCGTGATCGGTGTTAACAGATGGCACTTCAGATGTAATACAAGCAGGACAACCGTCATCGAGACAGAACTTCATCAGTTTTCCTCTTATACATACATTTCACCCGTCTAAAGCATTTACTTATCTTCTAAAGCTAGCATTAGCATTCTGAAAGCATCTGCCGTTTGTTTTCCCTTGTTCTTCTTGAGTAGTGGCAAGCGGCGTAATAACTTCGTATAGCATACACATCTAGAGGTGATTCGCCAGCGTCTTGAAGCAGATGCCAGTTTAGCTGAACGAACAAGTTTATCAGTTAATGAAGTTATAGAAGCTACAGAGCATTGCTTACGGTCTACCTTCTTTACGTTCAAGGGGGTCCTGTATCAGCAAACAGACGGAGTAGCAATGGGTTCGCCCATCTCTCCCACAGTTGCCAACTTGTTCATGCAAGATTTGGAAGAAAAGTTGCTGTCCAGCTTTCCTGACCCACCTAGACTTTGGTGGAGGTACGTCGATGATACGCTGGTGGTGATGCGTACAGAAACTATTGAGAAGTTCATGGAACACATAAATTCATTTCATCAGCATATCAAATTTACGATTGAGCGCGAATCAGTGGACCATGAACTGAGTTTTCTAGACTGCAGAATACGCAGAAGAGCAGACGGTAACCTGGACACAGGCGTGCACAGAAAGGACACCCATTCTAATCGGTACCTTTCCTTCAGCTCAGAACACCCCATGTGCACCAAGAAAGCAGTTGCATCCAGTTTGTTTCGCAGAGCCTTGTTATTAACCAGTTCCGAGGAAGAGCGATCGAAAGAATATAAGATTGTCAAGTCGACACTGAAAGCTAATGGTTATTGTGACAAGATTTTACGTCCAATTCGGGAGCTACCTGGTAACAAGATCAACGACTGTCTCTTATAGATGTTGGGAAGACTTAGCGTTGAACCGGACGGTCTGGAGGAATACGATTCAGACGAGTGTCCCCGAGTGCAACGAGCAGTTATTACGCGGCCGAGAACGGAAGCGCGCGGTACGCAAAGGAACCATCGGTGCCATAGGTCGTGGTGACATGACTATATGGCGTTGCGATGTGTGCGGCCGTGAATGCGCTGGCCGCCTTGGATTAGTAGGTCACCAGCGTACTCATAGTGCACCGTCGGCGAAGAGACGACGAGTACGATAGGCTGAGGTAGGTCATGACAGTATATCTGTCAGCATCTCTGTTACTGATTGCATCGACCAAGAATATGGTCGTTTGGCTACTAATCCGCTTCTCCTTTCAGAAACCTGGGTGTCTGCGGTCTTCTACCCATTGTTATCTTCAGCTTTGTTGGTGTATTGTATGATGAATGGTTTGCCTGTTCTTTTCGTAGTCCACTCTGAATCCTGTTTTTCATTCTTATCCTCTCTGGAATGCAGGAACATACATTCGTATACTGAAATGCTTCTTGTATTACATTTTACATATCTTTCTTCTCAGTTTAGATCTTGTCATTGTAGTCTCTCTCTGTTTATTTTTTTCCGAGAGATAAGGGTTTCCTTTTCCTGCTAGCCATTCAATTGGCTAACCAGCATTGGTCAGGCTGGACACAAAGGTCTCACTCACACATCTACTGGTCTTATTCCTTCGGGTTTACACCGGATACGTGGTGTGTTATTCCGTTATTCCGTACAGAAGGAATACATCGGAGGACCTTAGACGGGTCCTAAATCAGCACAATATAAGAGTGGCATTTAAAGCCACCAACACATTACGGAATAAGTTGGTCCACTTAAAGGACAAACGAACAGTTCTGGAGCAATCAGACTGTGTTTATCAAATTAAATGTAAGGATTGTCAAGCTTCTTACATTGGACAGACCGCCCGGCAGCTAGAAGTACGCACCAAAGAACACGTAAGATGTAGTAAGAAACCTCCTACCGACCCTCAGCAACTCTGGAAATTAGAACATGATTCAGCCATTGCAGCACACGCAATCCTCAACCAACATCAAGTTGACTTCGACCATCCGACGGTACTTAAAAGTGGTTTCCGTAACCACAAAGAACGCTTACTGACAGAAGCCTTGCTGATCGCTAATACACCACAGGCGGTGAATCGATCCGATGGCTTGGAATTGTCAGTTGTTTGGCATGATTTACTGGGTGAACAGTGACCACGTAGGAGAGGTTTGCGGCATTCCTGTCACCCACCCCTATCCCAGCTAGTCTACACGCATGCATATTAAACACTGGGTTGGCGGCATCCGAAACGGATTAGCCTGTCACAGTGACCGAAGCCAGAGGACGCCTGCGCTTCAAACCATCACCCCAAGTGGCTTGCGCTGCACCACTTCAATTTCTTG
>LOND01000342.1:58301-77304 GCA_014220965.1 Paragonimus kellicotti
GTTTTGTGAAGGAGACTTATGAATATTAAAGTAATTCCTTGGTTAAGCCACAACGAGTTAAAAACCAGAGTTATCGGTTTCGCAACGTTTCGACCCTCTCGGAGAGCCTTTATCAAGCGATTTAAATCAGAAAATTTACAATGTACAAGCTTCAAATGAAACAGTCATCAACTGGCACATGTTAGTGTGTTTCAACTGCGGTGTGTGGACAGGCTACCAATAGGATGTATGGGTTCACGGTTCACCTGAGGTCACCACGTGACGATCCTAGGTGCGAACAAGGATAGAGAGTTAATGTGTACTTGTGTGTGTGTGTGTGTGTCAGTATGTCCGACTTGGCTTTTCAGTTCAACGTTATTTGGAACCACCACAGATATGTTCTTAGGTGCATCATATGCTCCATTTTGTCACTATACAACAACCTCACCATCCACCCGAAGTCTGGAATTCTTTCCGGACTTCCAGAAACAAGCCCCTTCATCTGATCCACAGCTCCAGGCCGCCGGGGAAGTGCAAGTCTCCGCTTCTGCTGGACAATCCACTGGTCTTTACGGGACTTTCCTTGCAAGCGTCATCCGATATTCTGTGCCCGATTGTTGTTCAGTGGTTACCTTACTGCCCAAATAAGTGAAGGCTTTTGATCACACAACTTAAGTGAACACTGGACGGAAATTTCATGTGGCGCTCCGTTCCTGAAGGACCTTGTCTACAGGTCAACTGTCATATAGGGAACACACATTGAAACGAATAAATAAATATGAGCAATCATTTTTCAAACGATATGGTAATGGTGAGTTACTCGTTTCTCATATTCTTAAGTACCGGGCTGTCAGTTATCTCAAACTATTGTTTCATACGCCGTTTCTAATTTCGACCCAGCCTTTAGCCGACCCTCAATCGGTTTTGAAGTTGATTTAGAAGCTCAACGAAATGAATCATTCAACTACATCCAAACTGCGTTTCATAGCCAAGTGCCTTGAATTTACCAGATCCAGAATAGTGACACAACTTGATTAATGTAACGACCAACATAAGAACAGGGCACACGCAAAACTCCTCTCGTGCCACCATATATACACTGTCACCTATATACTGTAAGAAAGGTAGTGCCATCTTTCTGTAGAATGTAGGTATTAAAAAAGCTACTCTGTCTGCTAGCTACCGGTGCTGTTTGCCGCTTTCAATTTCTAAACTCTTCACACAACGAACACTAATATTTTCCCCTCCGGTCCACAGATTTATTCCTATGCTAGTCAATTTCGTGGAATCAGACGACCTCAACTTCGTTAATGATAATCTTTTGAACATAAAGGGGGATTGCGGACACTCGTGGCTCGGATACACACCAGCAATCCGCGCGCCCTAGGCTCATCAGCAACTCGCCTCTATCTCGTTCTCAAGTCCTGATTCGGCCTGTGAAAAATGGGCTAATCCTGTTGTGTACTGTCAACTTTTGATCAGCAGAATTCGTAGGAAATTTGCGGATTAGAGGGAACTGGGCTTGCCTATTTACTTCTGAATCTGTTTTGGAAGGTTTGGAGATGAAAAGCAAGCCGGAAGATTGTTTCATTTTCAGAGAATCCGCAATAGGAAGACTGTGGAAGAGAAAGTTGGAGGATAATGAGCGGAATTGAGACTCAGCTACTGTCTGTCAAGCATACAAAAATCGCGCTGCAACAATATAACGGACAACATCTGGACATTATCGGCAGGAGAGGTCGAGCAATTCTCCATTCTAATGTAATGATTTTGATGACCAGGTTTTCTGGTTTGGTGTTGCAACTCTGCGCCATTGAATTTAACTAACCACGGTGATGTTTTTACACGGCTTTGGTAGGTTGTTCCAGGTTGGGCATACCCGGATGCACAAAGTGTCCTCTACAAAGTCATTTGATGTTGTGGCTTTAGCGAATTACTCCTGAGGCGGTTATTTTCGCCGGACGAGTATTTTTACTAATGGTGTTGAGGGTGATGGGGATACTGTATACGAAAATCAAGTATCCTCTAATATGCGGGCAGCGCACTGAGAACTGCCGCAGTTTGAGTAGCCTATTTAGATAGCGTGGAGAAACGTAGAAAATATATCGTAACCCGTTTGTACACCTTATCAATAAGGTTAACGTCCTTCCCAAGATAGGGCCAGCTAACTTGGATATTTAGCTCGAACTGAGGCGCACTAGTGAACTGAACATAATGAAGCAGTACGAATGAAACCGTTCAGACAACCTAATGAATTTAACTCATATACCTAAGATGGATTTGTCTTAGGCCAATCGACGCCAATCGTGCGAGACAGCACAAGGTCACCTGAGATAACAGAATGCCCAATTGCACCCAGTGAAATGATGATACCAGATATTTTCGACCGAATGACGCGAGCTGATTCACTACATTTAGCCAAGCTGTTAAAATGGTAGCCAGTTTTCGTTGTAGGCTCGGCGTTGTAGAAGCTCAAGGTTCACTGTAGCTTTCACTAATTCCGTTCACATGTTACATACATACGCCAAACTTCTAATGCTTCATAGCATTTATCGCAACGAGTTGTGAGGCTTTTAACACAAAGAAAAAGAGGCAGATGTCTCTTGTATGGAACCTTGTGGCAAATCGCTGAACACAACACTAGTATGAAGAAGCCCCGGTCGCTCTGACACTAAAGTGGCTATCCCGGAAGTAGTTGGTGAGCTACAAAATATTAGCTTACGTGAATAAAAATCTTCCTTCATTATCTTGCTTACCCGAATTGTCGAAATAATTGAGTCTTATCGTTCAATTGTGAATCTATTCAACAGGACTTATGGCTGCGCCTTCCAGTTGCATCAGTATGACACATGTGTCATTGGTTGTGTTACGAGATTAGACTCTGTTTAACGCTACGTCAAATTTGTCATGGTCAAAATTGGGTGGTGGCCGTTGCTGCGGTGTTCAAGCCTGACTTATCTGCTACCTTGGCGTGGTGGTCAGGCTTGTGTGTTGTTTTGATCCGGTGGGCTGTGCTGACTTCGACTTTGGTCGATGTAGGTTCAACCATGTCAGATTGGCCACAGGGGAGCAACCAGACAAAAGCAGATGCGTACGTTGTGTATGGTGCCGCTGTGCTGTGCTTTGGAACGGTTTGATGTTGTTTTTGTTTCTTTTTTGCTTCATCCGATTCGGCGCGTGTTACCACAACAGAGCGTATGTGCCTGTGTGTATTGTTGTGGTTCGGTTTGTTTTTGCCAGTTGCTATCTTTGTTGTCCTTGTGTTGCCGGATTTCTTGAGTTGTGACTGTCGAGCCTGTTTCCGGTGATTGATGCGTATTTGTGCGTGTGCGTCACCTGCTGCCTTGCGGTACAGGCTTTTGAGCCAAAGGCTTTGGTTGAGGGCCCTAATCGCTCTCCTGCCTAGGTCTGGGCGACCTGGCAGTATTCTAAGCCCACAAAAACCTATGACTTTACAATCCAAACGAAATACCATACTGCATCGGCCGTCACGCAGGATAAACCGGGTCGCCCTATCTGCTGCACATGGCAGGGTGGATAGGCGAAAATATGCTACTGTCAAAACACTCACCCTCATACTGTTCCTTCAACCAGAATCCTCGAGCAGATAATGCTCACTCAAGTTTCAGTAACCCGAAGACCAACCTGAAACAGGCACGGGGACGCAAGACGCTCTGTGTTGGAGCATGGAATGTGCGCACGCTGATGGATCGATGCGGTGCGACAGGGCGGCCAGAGCGGCGCACTGCACTGATCGCGATGGAGCTGCGTCGCTATGGAATCGACGTGGCAGCCTTGAGCGAGACAAGGCTTGCGGACCAAGGTAAGTTGCGGGAAGCAGGTGCTGGGTACACCTTCTACTGGATAGGTTACCCGGCAGACGGTGCTCGGGAGCATGGTGTCTGTTTCGCAGTCGCTGATCACATCAATGCTTTGATGATAGGCGAACCGCACGGCATCAGCCCTCGAATGTTGTCTATGCGCCTGCGACTCGGTCGAGGTAAGTGTGGTACATTTCTCAGTGTTTATGGTCCAACTATGTGTCACACTGATGATACAAAGGACCAGTTCTATGATCAGCTGTCCGTCACAATCCGGTCGACACCAGTGAGGAGTGACCGACTGTTTGTTCTGGGTGACTTGAACGCTCGAGTCGGGCGCGACTCAGTAGCTTGGCCGGGAGTCCTCGGACCCTACGGCGTTGGTTCAGTCAATGAGAACGGTGATGTCGTCTGCTCCACCTGTGTGCTACTCACGAGCTGGCTATCACGAACACCCGATTCCAGCTGGATGCGAGCGACATCACGACGTGGACCCATCCACGAAGTGGTCATCAACATTTGCTTGACTACGTGATTGTGCGGCAGCGCGACATTAGTGAAGTGCGTATCACGCGAGTGATGCGCGGTGCTGAATGTAGCACAGATCATAGATTGGTCAGGACTAAATTATTTATCCATGTACGCAAGTCTGTTTATTGTAGGTCTTCCGGACAACGGCAGAAGCTGGATGTCAAACGATTGGAGAACTGTGAGGTAAAGACTGTTTACCAGCATGCAGTTGCCGCTCGTCTGCACGACGCGCCTTTGTCCGCTACCCCTGAAGGTATGTGGCAATTTATCAAGGAACAGATCACGACGGCAGCCACCGAGACGATCGGTCTCAAATGCCAGAAACGTCCGGACTGGTTCGACGACAACAACGTGGTTATCTCTGAATTGGTACGAGAGAAGAATGCCGCATTTGCTGCCTCCACAGTGGACCCGGCCAGTGAAGCGAAGAAGGCCACGTTCCGGAGTATCCGCCGTCAACTGGCCGAGCGTGTCCGCGGAATCAAGGACAACTGGTGGATGAAGCAGGGTGAGCGAATGCAGGGCTTCGCAGATCGTCGACAACATAAGGAGTTCTACGATTCGCTCAAAGCGATCTTCGGTCCGTCGATCCAGTCCACTAAAGCACTGGTAGACATGGACACCGGCTGTTCGTGCACCCAGCCAGAGGACATCATGAAGGTCTGGCGCAAACACTTTGGTAGACTACTGAACCGTCCTGCTACCATCGATTGGGTGACCGTGAACAGCCTGTCGCAACAGGCCATCAAGCCTTCACTTGCTCTCGCCCCGGATTTACTAGAATTGCAGAGAGCGATTGGTCAACTGCGCAACGGAAAGGCTGCGGGCGAAGATGGACTGCCGGCTGAGGTCCTTAAGAATGGTGGACCGGCGCTGGAACGTGCATTGCTCCAGTTGGTTCACTCCATCTGGGAGCACGAAGTGATGCCGCAAGAATTTAAGGATGCCTTGATCGTACCCTTGTTCAAAGGCAAGGGTAGCAAGCAATGCCCTGACAGCTATCGGGGCATAAGCTCTCTCTTATAGTGTGTTCAGGTATTTCGTTCCTCTCGTACAGCACATTTTTGCTTTGGACTGCGTTCACTTTTCACTTGAACGTTAGTTTCTTTATCTTGATTGGGCAGGTTTGTGGATTTGGTTTTCTGTGTGAGCGACCTTTGAGCTTCAGTGTTGGATTCGTAGAACCGTATATTAATAGGAAGGGTTGATCGCAGGAAACGCTTTGGAGTGTGCAAATGGTAAATCACGACTTCTTTTTCTTTCAATCTCATGTGTTCTTCACAATCTGTTCCACTTCTACTTGTGGGTTGCACTCAAAATACACTCGTGCTGACCGGGGCAATCTTCTTAGGACACGCTGTCGAAAATGCAATGGGATCGAGTTCAATGGTTCATGCTGTGAACTTTTCAAGTCCGCTCTAGTTTTTCTTGGGCCTGTTGTTTCTATTTCGTCTATCCGCTACGCCGAGCACAATGCAATAGGTTTTACAATCTATGTACTTTGCCGCCTCTATGTTTCGTTTAGAACGACGGTTTTCTCATCAGATTAAATGAAACCTGACAATGGGTGTTCTTTCGACCCTACGGCAGTTATTTTGCTGTAACATTGGTAATTTCGCACTCCGTAATCGGCCGAGCATGAAGTTCTTTCTGACTCGAACACTCGTAATGGTCTCTTAATTGCCTCCCCCGTCGATAAGTTTTGGTGAATTGTGCGCATTTTTCAACCCGTCACGCGCTCGTTATAGAGACGGTCGCTTTGGCTGTTTTCCACTTCGGATGCTCTACGTTAGGCGTTCCATCTTCCTCTTTACCACCTCCTGCGTAATATAGAGCTGTCTGGAGGAAGCGTTTGGAGATTTTGAGGATCTTGGCGTAAGTAGCCTCTGATGGGTGGTTAGCTAGTCAACATTGACTTTTCTGGTATCATAGAATTATCCAACTGTATGGCAAACAGCATATAAGTCAGTTTTCACTTTTTGAATGATAGGCTCGCCTCTTTGGGATTATGAAGACATCTTTGTCTTCACCGTCGAAACGATGGTTGATACCGGGGAATATCAGAGTGTAGCCGACATGCAACCGTAAAAACAGCTCTAATTCCAAGGTGTTTGTAAATTCGCCAAACTTGGTCCTTTTTCGAGGTTGCTAATCATAAGAAATTTCGCTGTTGAACTTTACTTCAACTTAACTTCAATTATACAATACTCTGTGTCACTTTCCTCAAGCAGCCTAATGTCTTCCATATCCTTTCCGGAACTGGCTAATACAGCGTGCTTAAGTTTCAGCGTGGAACGGAGAAATCCATTTATCAGCTATCACCTCCACTGCCTAGTTCATGCTTGTTTCTTCCATAGAGGGGAAATTCGGGTGTGGTGCCTTTTTTGAAAGGGCTGGCTGAAAGCTTTGATCCTTTATGAATGATGCTTAATATACATTAATCAAAATTACCAATGTTCTAATTTGATTTTTAGCGCCCAATCTTCATTAAAACCGGCGCCCAAACGGAAACCTCTGCTGAAGCCTTCATTAACTTTTGCCAATTTTGTTTATTTTTTAACCCGTTGATCAATGGACCATAATTGCCGACACGTGCTGGCTGCGATGTTGTTCTGTTATTTGTGCTTGTGTTACATGAGCCGAGTCGATCTTAATGTTACCATATTGGCCATGGTAGACGAAACTTATGCCTCACATGAAAGTGGCACCCCACAATCTATGTCGTTTTGCGGTTTTACTTCGGGACAAAAAAAACCTAATTCAGTAAGCGAATCATACCTCTGATCTTCCTCAATAAAGCTTCCAAACATGGGCCGCTATGAATGGAATGGATCGCATCAAAGTTTGATCTTGGGCGCGTTTTTCTGGGGTTATATTTTTATGCAAATCCCTGGTAAGGTTCATTACTATACCCACACGCTAAACAAACTTTATGATGTGTTTTTTGTTGTTTACCAACGAAATAGGAGATGTGTGGCTTTTCGCCATCAGCGTTTACTGCCCTGAGATACTTGCTTATGTACAATTCAAATGTTGTCGGGCTTTCCAGTTTTTAATAGGAACCTACATGCAAACGAGGTATGAATATTCTAACCGTCCCTTCTTACTTGACGTAATCAGCATTGAACGTCATTCAACCGCGAGACTGTTCGCACTTGATTATTTTCGCTAGCTCATTATCCACTTGTCTATCAAATTTGTGTCATATAGCGCTTCTGATAATATTGTAAATATTCCTGCTTCTTTCTCTAAAACACACTTCGATTGTTGATGTATCAACCGGACTGACTCTCTTTGTTCAGCTCATTTTCTTTCGTCAGTACGTACAACGCAGCACTGACTAGCCGTTATACATCTAATAGAGAATCACTTTAATAATACCTAAAGCTTTCCTGCATATTAATTCTCGTGATTCAGCAAAGGCCTTCCTGAACATCATACCTTTGCCCTTACTGCAAGATGTATACTTCAGGCCGGGAACCTCGCTCTGAGAGTTATAATAGCCAGCCGACAGCGTGCAGTACCTCACTACTGTCGCCAGAGACCCAAACAACCCCCACCATACCACGACGCCCAAGAAGACACCTCACCTACATACTCATCAGAAAAAATCACGATCGCAAGTCTATATATACTATGCATACACTATCAGAACGCGACTAGAGTAAAGTTTCCCTCGTCGTATTAATCAACACACTCAACGTTTCGCTTTCTAAGGGGTGCGTTCTCGTGCAAATCCTCGAAGTACTGGTTGCAGAGTTAGATTCGACACAATGCAGATCGTTTAGTACATGCATCAGGTACACCCTGCTTGAAGTTGGAACGATGCTAAACCCATGTCGTTCAGTTCGACGTCATTAACCTGGGGGTTTCTTGTGTTCTCTTACTAGAACTAGATCCTCGTCTTTGAAAACATCCGGAGGAATTGATTGGTAGTTTGGCGGCGTAATTTTATATGGGGATTCTGTTGTTGCGGACAGGCCTCTGTCGACTGAAGAGGAGTAACGAAAACAGAAAACATTTTTTCCGGTATTGGTGAGCATTCTGTCTGTTGTTTTAAGCGGCGATCCCTGTGTTCCAGCGCTGTTGCTTGTGCTTGTCTTGTGAGTTGTAGTGCTCACACTTGGCATTGTTGTTTTGATGAGGCGGGCAAGCTGTACGGGTTAAAGTTCGTTAATCTATCTACTACACATCTATCTCACCCTCACTCGCGTTTTAAGTTACACTATGGAATTGAACTACACTCTTTCCTGGTTGTCATATTCCGATGAGCGTCAATAAGCGTAACTGGTCACTCGGAAACCCAACAATTTGTCAGCCGAGTAAACAACCGCATTGTAACTGTGATGAAGTGCACTATAGTTATAGTTTGGCTCTCTACCAAATTCCTGGACAAATCTTACTCATAGAAACATGTAATCAGAGTCCGCACAGGTGACCAGTATGAACTTACAGTCTTTGATGCTGCCACTTTGCAAAATGCCAGGGGTTAAACGCCACTTTGGGACCAGGATTAGTCTGGTCATAACAGGTTGCCAAGTATCGACTTGATGTTGCGCCACTTAACTAGCGACACTAGTTGCTTTGTTTAGCAGAATGTACCGTTACTAACAAAAAGCTGCTACAGGCAGTCATTTTCTGTTCCAGTCTCCCGAATTGAAACCTGTTAACCTACAATCTCCGTAGTTGAAAAATTAGATGATACGGCAGACAGCTGAGTTTAATATCGTACGAGTTGACTTTGTTTGGCCGAATTATGTGTATACTAAATGCAATTAACGAAGCGGAAACGTGATAGCCTGAAGAATGCCGCCTCACTCATTTTCAGCTGGGTTGTTTGGAATATGTAAACACCTTGATGTTGCACGTCTCAGTCTGGAGTTTTGTTCGAAGTGAGATCCCATGATCATCATTATCCTCTTTTTTACTTATGAACTGGAGCTTACTTTCTTTTCCACGGCTGTATGATATTTAATTATTAGTGTCAGCCACTGTGTTGGGTATATAATGGTTTTACTCATTTAAAATATTAATGTTTTAGCTCATCGTTTGTATGACTCCAACCTTAAGATCACCAACCACCTCAGTTGCTCTGGACGATACTCTCGCTATCGGCTGAGACATTTACGCCTTCAGCGAGTTTCACTGTGCTTGTGTGATCCGCAATACAGTTAGTAAGTAAGAACACAAGTAATCTTGGATTACGTTATTCCCTCTGCCAACCGGCTATTCGACTATTGTGGAAGATTGGTTTCCTTTCAAGAGCATGCAATGGTTTCATGTCCTCCCAGTTACCTTTGATCTGTGGCTTTTATCCCGAAGTACCGTCCGCAAGAGACCCCGAACATGTCTGTTTTTGTTGTTTTATCACTTTCAAGTCCTGCGGTTTGTCTGCAACGATCCCATAACTTTCAATCTTCAGCCTCTTTCCCATGGCAGAGCTGTTGCCTATTTCTCTCTTTCCCTGTGCTACTACCACGGAAGGTGTTTTTTAAACCTGCTAGTCGTACTTCTCTCCCGCACTTCTTTTAACCATCAGTTTACGTTAATTTGTCTACAGTATGCGATATTGTTATACTATCGCGCAAAAATTTGTTCTTCCTCGTTCTTTCTTTGGATAGCAAGACAACGGAATTCCGTCTGTGTTGAAGACTTCCAACTCTCCAAATGGTCAGAATCTGAATAAACGACCAACTGCCTGCTATTTGACAATAATTTATTTCCACGACCTTCACATGCAGGGACTCTTTCTGCCTATGGCCATACCCTTCCTCCGTTAAGTAACGTGTGTTTAATAAAACCAGGTTCAGCGACTAGCATCCCTTCTAGCACTTCTTCGAAGAGTTCATTGTTTGCGAGGTAATATCTGTATGCACTGCATTTTATCTAATTAAACGTTTTTCTTACTTCTGGTGTGTTTTCTTAGGCGGACTGCTTACACTTCATCATGGACCAAAACGCTTGGGTGCAGCATGCATTGCTGGCAGCGCTTTGGCCGATCTATGTGTTCCCATCCTTGCGCAGTACGGCTATTGGTGTCTTATTATCTTAAGAGTCATTCAAGGACTTTTTCAGGTAAGCACATTCGTTAAAAAATAAACAAATCTGATTCATGCTTTCACAATCAGCTATGCTGACGTCCTCGAAATTTTTCAACGAAATAGACTTTTGTCGATGACAACCGTTCCTGTCGTCTTCGTGGCGTTTTGAATATATTACATCTTGCCCTTATATTCAAAGTGAATCAGCTGATTGGTAGTTATTGGAAAGGAATTGATTGGATACGGGGATAAGCCAACAAACTGTGGGTTTGCCCATGTGTGTGCACTTGTGAGCAGTATGTCCATGGGTCCATGGATCCCAACAAAAACACAGACGCCTCAACAACAAGAACTATTCACACAGCACGGTTTGAACCAACTTACGTAGAAAAAATTCGAATTCACATCCTGGGCGAAAATAAGTGCATCTCCTGTCAGTACACAAGTAGTTAAAGATGACGGCGTCAGTAGCACTCACACGTGTAGCAAAAATATCATACATAAAGCAAGATCTTTTGTCCGATTCACACGTTCCCACGCCGTTCGTGTGCTCGCGTTTGTAAACCGGAATTCCTGTCCACAACGTGGCGATGTTTTCATTCGAACACCCTGTGCCGTTTTGCTTAGTTTCACTCGTTTGTCTGGTGTTTTCTTTGGTGAATTTCCGCCTGTTATTTCTTGCCCTGTGGCCCGATTTTGCGGAGTGATGGCTCGTTCCATCTCTCGCTGTCCACATTTTCTCCGCTATAAGCTTTGACCATATACCACAGCCACGTTGAACTATTCCAATGAATACCGGAATAATTGCGTCTCCGATCTGGTCATCCACCACATATGCTGTCTGTTTAAGCACAGCTTCGGCGTCGAGTTTACACAGTCTTTCCAAGTTACCTTATGTGGCTTTGCTCAACCTGATCCCAGAGGCACTTTATCGGGCGTCTCAGTAGGATATGAAAGTGGTACTGACGTCCGTTTCAATGAATGCAGTTTATCCTCAAATCCTATTGAGATTTAAGTCGAAACTGTGTGCAAATCATTTTGAGGACCTGATTCCCTTACAACCACTTTTTGTGAACTCTAACACCTATGAAAGCTTTGTTCTATCAAAGAACTACTGAATCATCCCTGTTAGTGAACGTAATTGAAAAGAAATACTTCTACGTTATCTCGGAATATTCGTGAAGTTGAATTTACCGCTCAGGAATAAATATGACTGATGATTGCATTCGAAACCGTAATATCGGTTTTTCCACATGTTCTCTCGTATCACTATTGAATGTGTTTGTTCTTGTTCAATCGGCGATCGTTTACATTCCGGACAATCTAGATTGAATTGTAAATAAATGCAATTTAAGGCGTGATGCAACAAAAACCGATGACTTATCACAATCACTTATGGTTCGGTTGTTTGTTTTCAAGGTCTAGGTACCTTGGTATTGAATGTTTGATTACAGATGTAATTCTTTCCAGTAACCTAGTCTCTCCCTCTATCTCTTCATGGTGGTACGGTAGTTAAGCGCCAGCGCGAACCGCCGTTGTATTGGTGTCTTTGTCGTAATTGTCGTTGTTGTTGGTGATAATGATGACGGTGATGTGTACCCAACTTTTCAACACGAGTGTATATCTGTTCGAAGGTTTGTAATGTGCACGTGTGGTTGCAGTCCCTGCTTCGGGCATGTTGCTAATGCTCATACTCACATCTAGTCAAAGTCAGTCTTCTCTTAGTTCGGTTGCTTAATTTTTGTGACCCTCCCCTCTTTCATTTAGGCGCTTCGCCGCGTTTGTAGTTTACAACTTTCTCGGATTGTATGAGGATTTTCTCAGTGGCACGGTTGCTGAAACTCGCGCTTCAGGTAAAAAAAAATACTTAGGCGCTCCTTCTCGCGTCAAAACGAACAGTCATAGACTCGACTACAGGACGGTCAACCAGTGCATGACTCCTGATCGTGTGCTCGATCGGTGCGTGAAAGCTATCACTTCGTGTTACCTTAATGGTGCTAGACTCGCATACACAGTCTGTATCAATAAGTGACCAACATTTGTGTAATTATCACCTTACTCTTAACTGGCTGGACAAGACTTGTCCGTTTTTGTAAATTTCTATCACACAACGTTAAACTTCATGGAATGTCTGTTGCACATTTATGATCTGGAGATGCGCTGAGTAACGCTAAGTTTCCAGGAGCTCGCGTCTGATCGTACTGAAAGATTCACCCTTGCCTTGTTTCACGCATCCCACGTACAACTTAACTGCATGCATTTTTCAATCGTTTATTCCCTGAAAGACGTCTTATCGCAGTGTTTTTCCATCCAGGGTGCAATGATGCCAATCGTCGGTTGTCTCCTCGGTCGTTGGGTTCCGTTGGATCAACGCAGCCGATATGCCGCATTCGTTTACGCAGGTAACCGATATTCTTGTTCTCTCTTGCTTTCCACAGTGTTTCATTCATATACGGACTGTTTAATTAACGATTATATGTGCACATCATAAGCTTTTTTTTGTAGCATGCCCAACGTTGATAAGTTTCCGTCACATCTTTCGCGTTGCATCTGATGAACCAGCGTTATATCCGTTGTACAAAAGTTTGCTAACTCAGTGAGGTGTGCACTCATCGTAAGTGACCTCAAAGGTCGAAGCTTTAAATACTTCCAAGACAGAAATTGCAGCTGCTTGTCGGTGGCATGCAACTTACAAGGTTATATTATCATGTATCTTATGTGTGTAGACAGATCACAGTTTATTCCGTTCATCACACTGTCCGGTTTAAGGCACACAATTCGGCACAGCCGTAGGACAAGCAGTAGCTGGGGAATTGTCACAAACCCGAGCTGTGTGGAACCCGATGACGCAATCACCGGACTACGTGAGTCGTTGGCCAAACGTGCACCATTTGTTCGGCACGTTGGGTCTGTTGTTCTCTGGCTGGTGGTACTTACTTGGTATTCGACTGGCCCGACGTCCATCCGAGAATAACGCAGGCAGAAATGGACGGTCTAAAGTGTAGATTCGATCCTACCGCGTTTGGAATTTCGCGGGTGAGTCAGTTCGCCTGTGCGGCCACGGTAGACAGTCGGTGTATATATACTCGATTCACAGTACATTTGTATTCCGTAACCTGAAGCTATTTGTAAAACCGTTTTCAGTGGATGACTACTTTGATAAAGAAAACGCGCGACTTCAGTGGAAATCATACAGTACTGTAAGGGCGATTCGCATCGCTCCGTACAACGGCCATTGATATTGCATTTCTTTAACGTTCGGTATTGTAGATTTGAGTAATTACCTTGTCTGATTTACTTGTATAGTCTAACCATCTCATGAGTGTTCCACATTGTGTTCCTAAGACCAGTTTCATCTTTTTCACCATTGCTCCACATTTCCTCTCAGTCACCCGAACGTGCCTACTCCGACGCAACGACGAGGGCGGATAGTTCGATCAGGTGTGTTGACGTTTGTCAGTCGTATTGTATAACTAAAACCGTTACCCACTGAAAACACTATGGAACAGGACGGACGCTTGGTCGTGGACCACCGGTTTGTTCAGTAGTTCACATCGAGGCCAAACTGCCTGGCAACCGTCGGGAGACCAACTCCCAGTTATGCAGTAAAAGTAAGGAAGTGCGTGGTGTCTAATTACAAAATACCCTGTCAAACCCAAACATACAACGGCAAGGCATTTATGAGGAAAATTAAGGTGTCATCAGCAGGACAGATCAGGTAGGATTTCAACCGTACAGCCGTCAAATATATAAGCAGGCTGGTTTTACCGGGTTTACCGGACAAACCTCGTCATAATCGTCATTGACAGTAGTTGTTGACGACGATGCAGAACTGTGATAGAACCTGGAAAATAATGCGTCCTAATTTATAAGTGAACCGTATTTGATACATAAAACCCCATGTTTAAACTCCAAGCTCGAACCTTAAAGTGACCAAATCTTACAAACAACCTGACAAAGCAGGATCATCTGCAGTTTTGACGAGTAGTTGGGAAATTGGCTAATTTGAAGTTGAACAGCAATTACAGTTGATTGCAGTCCCTGCTTTCAGATAGACTTCTCAGCCAGTCTCTTTTGAAAACAAGCATTGGGCCCGAGTTTTGTTCTTGTTGAAGCTCATCAATAGTGCCTATCTTTTTCACGTCCAGCGTTAGAGCTCTGGCCACGCATTAGATCATATTTAGTCAATCGAGGGCATGTTCAGTCATCGAAATGCAGTTCGTTATTTTGCGGTTCTTTCTAGTCGCATACATCGGTGTTGGTTGTGACTCCGATGTAGATATTGTCCGTACTTTATTGTCAAGCTATGGCATGTTCCGTTGGTTTTAGTTGGAACAGATTCGCGTAACTACACTCTTTGTAACGTTAGGCAATATCTCACGTTCACTCGAGTGCTTCAGAGATGCGCTTTGTATCTTCACAGTTGAAGGCGCTCCTGCATGACTGTTGTGGTGACTTAGAATTGTATTTGGATGTGTATTGCAGCGACGGGCATGTAAATATTTGAATTTGTTAGTTATGGATTGTACTTATTGATCACTGTTCAATCTGTCTCATAGTGGTAATATAATTGACTACTCAAGACATCACTGAACGTTATGTAATCTGTTTGTGAACACCGTTGGTTGTTCGTGTAAGATTGATTCGTCGCTTATTTAGTTAATCCACACTAACGGATAGACGTTGGCAGTGGGAATGACAGCTCAGGAGGATACTGCTCGATTATTTAGCATCTAAGAGATCCGTGATGTGTGAATGAAGCTTGTTTATTCATGATGGTATGCCCTTGTAGATCGTGCTACTTCTGTTGAGGTAAACAGATCTTGGGCGTTGACGCACCTTTGGAAACGGCAAAAACTAACTGAATTTAAAAAAATTCTCTACCGGGACATTCGCGCTGAGTGAATTTCCCTCTGAACTTAATCATTACCTCCTTCAGAAGCAACGCAGATTTCGTTGACGCCACCTCGCACAACGGTCAAACCCTCACAAAAAGTCATCTTCCACTGTCAACACCCAGTCGTCCATTGTGAAGCCGAAAGAAATACATTGCTGACTGATGTCGTTGCTTAATTCTTATAATTGCGTCACCCCTCCCGAATTCCAGAATAGCTTCATTTCTCCATCGCTATCGTTTCGATTTGGTGAGACGTAGGCACAGCGTCTCGTAGCCCAATTCAAACGTATTTGTCGATATTGGATATCCAACCATGACGCTCGAAACTGTATCGTTTTTAGTGTTCAGGCTGTTGTTGTGACTCTGCAGAACTCCGAAAAAGTGACGGTTTTATGTTAACGGTTTTGTGGACAGTCGTCGCCACGTGTTCACCACTTTCACGGAACCAACTTACAACCTTGAAACGTTCCAATCTGACATGATATTCCTTCACGTTTCTCCTTGTCCACGACGCACACATTGTTTGGAATCATGCTAAATTTGTGTATATGATCTCATTTTCCATCTAATGATGTGCACTCTTATGGTGCCTTCGATCGTACTGTTCGAGTCGTCGGATGTTGCCATCAGATTAGTGATACGCCAGCAGCCGAGTAGGAAACTTTATTCCCTTCAGAAGTTTAGGAACAAGTTTTCGACCGTTCGGCAACAGATAATGCGAAGGTTTGACATGGGACTAATCAACAGCTTTTGTGCTTAGAAGAGTGTAATATTCAGAATTAGGGACGTCTAATAGTCCTCGAAACTGTACTTGAATTGAAATCTCCCACGTAGTCAGTATGGAGAAGACGTCGGACTGGTTGCAATAAGCAGTTGTTATTCATGAGACAAAAACCGCATTTATAGATGTACATTGTTGTTAAAGAAACCAGAGTCTGTCATTGACTGACCTCAATGACACATACAACGTCATAACCTGTGAAATGATTGATACAATACAAAATAAAGAACTTGGCGACTAACGAAAGATGTAATACTGAAGCTGTTCGTCCAATCTTGATGTGGTATACTAAAGGGACACTTGGATTAATTTCTTGCTAGATCTTCTGTTGTGTCAGGGTTTGGATAATCAGCTAATCAAGTAGATTTTCATCACAAAGAATTGGTATATTGATCATCCTGAGGGTTGGGTCAGTTTTTTTCTTAAAAAAGCGTAACGAAAAACTGTGCCCATCTAGTAAACTCAGATTTAAACTACTCGAGGGGAGCGTGTCGGTTTTTGGCCGAATACCTGTTGCACACCCAAAGGACCCCTTTCTCTTTTTTGACCACTTTTCGTTTTATCTTTCCCTCATCCGCAGGTGTACGTCATACTCAAAGCTGTGCTATCTGTTTTCGTGCCATGCACATGTACCATGGCGCCCTATTTTCCGCTCGTCTGCCGTATGGAGTGTGTTAATGTGTCACGTGGCTTACAACTGGTGCTGGTACACTTTGGTCACGTGCATGCCGATGTACATGGGACGCGTGCTGGGCTTTGATATTGCATCCGTGAGTCATTACGCATTTGTGTTCAGCTTTCTTGTAGCCATTTTCACAATTTTAAAAGATAAATGTTATCCACAAGCTGACTGTTGAACTCGGGGTCTAGTAGCGCTATGGTCGTTCTAAGTGATCGTGTCTATGGATCAACTGGCGTCATTCAAACCATTGCCACAGCACAGTTGTTTATTCGTCTTCCCCTTGGCTTGCAGTCATTAATCGTTTGTTGCTAACCTCTGAATTGATCTTCCGTTAGCCTAACGAACGGTCGAGTAATTAATTAGAAATCACCTTTGATTTCGCCTTGCCATCTTCTGTCTGGTCGATATCATATTCATGTTCAGTCGGTTGAAGCTGTACAACCCAATGATACTTAATGTTACAATTGTACCGTAAATGTCTGTCTTTTCAACAGACTTCTATTAATTTTCAACCTTCTTAGTAACGTTTTCTTCTAGGATATTCCACGTCACTGTTGAGGTGAGCGGCAGCCCGAGCCACAGTACCTTTTGGTCAGGCTCATGGCTGCTATGATGATGATGCATCCAACTCGGCCGCCGATAGAATTGCCTTGCTGACTGATAAGCTGTGAATGAAGTTGCCTCTGAAATATATGAGGCGTTGTTGATTGAAATTAAGATATCGTTACAAACCGAACACCTCACACTTCGTCACGGCTTTCGCATTCAGATCAATATTGTGGATTACTCATTTTCAAACGATTTACAGGTTATAGTGAGAACTCAGCGTCAGTGCCCCCTCTTTGTGTGGATATTGTGTTCCGAATTCCGACTGTTATGTTGTTTGTGAATGGACGGTGTTGACCTCACTATGAATATGCCCGAATAATCATACCTAAACGCGTAACCATGGCTAGGTGGTTTTTGCCTGTATCCACTTCGGTAGTCGATAGGCTCAGTCTGTAGGTTGGAAAGTGGTGTCCCTGTTGTCAGGTTCTGTATGATTGTGCAGAAGTGCGGCTTCCAGCTTTCATTATCGTTGTGGTCATATTGTAACAAAAATTGGTTCAGTAGGACATTATCTTCATTGTCCAACTCGCACGTTCCCACGCCACGCGCGCGCTCGCGTTTATGAACCGGAATTCCAGTCCACAACACAGCGGCGGTTTCCACTCACACGTCGTGTGCACTTCTGCCTGGTTTGTGTGTGTGGCTGACGCTTTCTGTTGTGGTTTTTGCCTGCCATTTCTCGTCCGTTGAGTGATGGTTCGTCCGGTTTCCCGCTTTGTCCGCGACCCACTCGCTGTGGGCTTTGGTCATATCTCACCACCGCATTGAGGATACTCCATTCAGTGTTGGAATAATCGCGCCCCCGATGTGGTCACCCATCACATCGCAGCACACGCGTTCACTGGGTAGTGTCAAGGTGGCAACACCTAGACACGACCGCGCTCGAATCCGTCACCATGTTATCGGTTTGCCGATTGCGACCGTTAGTCTTCGACTGGCTAACTCAGTGTTCCCAAAGCACCCGGGAAAACCTTGCGGGCGAGTGGTTTTTCTGGAAGGTTTATTGGAAGAAGGGAATTTACTCAGTACATAACCAGTCGCAAAAATTTAGCCACAGTAAAAATAGAGGTGTCAGATTCATGGCTGGCTGCCATGTTCTCTGCAAAATATCATATGACTATTGGCATTTACGCAGCGTAGTTCTTGACGCTTATTCTCTCAAGGAAGTTTGTTTACTCATTGTTAGGTGAATGAGTAACAAGTGGCGCGTGAACAAGTCGAATAGCCATCGACATCTCTGTGATATCCGCCTTCCTGTGAATCGGATTATTCGTCGAAAGTTTCTGATACAGTGTCTCTCTCAGAGTGGACTACCACGAATCGTCATGCCTAAAGCTAAACGGTTCCGTTTTCCACTTCTGTGCTATAAGACGTTTGTGCTGTGCGATGCACTGAGTAACGTGTGGGCTGGGTAAAACTAACTTCCCAAGCCTAGGCAAGGAAGATTAAGATGATCATGGTCAGAATCCTCGACTGTGCTATCGGTAGTCGACGTTGTCACTTGGTTGTCTCGAGCGAAGTCCTTGTGTAGCACTTTTTGAAAGCTTTCGTACACACGAAAGCCGATACACATCTGATTGGTATTCAGCATTTAATATCCAGTGTAAGGATGAAGTGCAGGACGGCCAATTGTCTATCATCCGCACGACAGTGTTCTGCAGT
>LOND01000343.1:40416-53660 GCA_014220965.1 Paragonimus kellicotti
ATGAGTCATCGCTCGACCGGATCGGACCAACGGGCAAGGCGCTGCAGGCAAAATAAGATGGACGATCTGATCAGGGGCGCCGTTATGCCAACACTCAAGGGAATATCTCGACACGATCGCGGAATACGGTCAAAGCCCACAGCGGATAGATTGCGGACAACACGAGCGACCGGACGAGCTATCGCTCAACAAGATCGGACTAACGGGCGAGGAGTGGCAGGCGGAAAACCCCCCGGTAGAAGGCGCCGATCACACACGTAAACCGGGCAGAAGTGCACACGACGTGTGAGCGGAAACCTGGACGTGTTGTGGACTGGAATGATGACTCATAAACGCGAGCGCATGCGTAGCGTGGTAACTAGCGTGTTGGACAATAAAGATTGTGCTTTATTGGACGCCTTTTCGCTACAATTGTATTAACTGCCGGCAAGCGGTAGGGAAGTGTAGTTGACATACATTGAACACCTCAGCTTTCGCATTCAAACGGATTTCTCAGGCAAAAACGCCTGCAAACTGACGTTTCCATAAACTTACTGTCAGGGCTCACTCGGACTGACGTTTTCGTGATCAATAAAGAACAGAAATATGCGTCTTTTTCGGTATAATCGATCTCACTGGCGATACATTAGCATTGTGTTGATTACGTCGGAACGCATTCAGGTCAGTTAGATCGAAAAAAGGCTTAACAACTCACATGAAAGTTGAGCCCAACATACAAGATAAAGTGAAACACACAACCACCGTCCAAAAACGTAAGTTGAGAGTTTGATCTTTTTTCTTCCTTTAGTACAAACTCACGCTTATATGTTTCCCGGATGGTTCAGTTAGGCGTCCAGTATAGTACAAATGAATAAAAATAGGGTAGTAGTTGGAGGCAGTCAACCGACACCACGTAAAATGGGGCTCGTAAGAAAAATGGACTCCGCATTTAAATCCTTTTTGAAATACTGAGGTAGAACTAATGACAAAACAAACTAATGGGGAACGGATGCCCCACTGATCTTCACCAGATATCCAATAAAACCACTTCCCCATAATTAGGCATACGCGCAGCACCCGTAGTGCAACAGTGCTGTACTTCATGATCAGAACGTGCTAGAAGCTACACTCAACAATTAGATGAACATTCCATGCTGTGCCACTGCGATTGTTGGCTACCATGTGGGCAACACCTCAGCCATCCATCAGGATTGCTGAGCGATTTATCGTCAACTGCCACCGCAATTACTGAGTTAAACGTGGTTACGGCATCAGCTATCTGGGAAAAATTGAGAGGATTTTGAACCCCAGAATAGTGGAGTACACAAGTAGATGAGTTCTATAACAGCCGTTGAAAGTCTGGCTCAGTGACAGCGCCTAACAGTGACGTGAATACATTGTTGAGTCATCCAACTGCTTCACTGTGACGGGTAATTAAATCAGTTGAAGCCGATCAAAGCATTATTTGTCACGTGTCTCAAATTCAGCCTAGACAATAAAAAAGCCTACGGTCTTATTTCTGATTGATTTCAGTTACGACTTATGGCGTCTTTTGTCAACTTCGCCGACTAAATGTGATTATGTTACATATTCGTGGCTGGGCGGTGTTTATAAAATGATTTCAGTTCGATTTGTGTGGCTAAATTAATGGAATATGGCAGTCATAAGATTGTATTTGCCTTATTGTCTTGCCTATGACCCGATTAACTAAGTCACATGTGCATGCGCGAGTAAATGAGTAGAGCAGTATGATTAGGTCCCCTTGATTTGGTTCCGTTTCCCAAACGGAACCGAACATTCAATGCGTCGAAAAATGATCCACCAAACCCGAAAAGATGTCATAGAAGGAGGGAAAAGTATACTGCATCTGATGTGGGGACGAAGTGGGTATGTACATTTGGTCAAAATATGTTTACATCAACGTGCCTGTCTTGGGCAAGACCCGTAGGGACGTATGGTCAGGCTATAGATAGATTGCGCGTTTGTCGAGAACACTTTGTTCTTGTCTTCAATTGCTCCGTAACCAGCTTCGCCCATGGCATACTCGACCAGACGAGCCGCTTCCCATACGTTTAGCACAGACAGTGGGACAGATCCACGTGCACGTTTGGCAGCTACTTCACCGGGAACCTCTCCCTTTTCGCGTGATATGGCTAATGTGCCCTGTTCTGGCCAGCCAGTCTGTTGTGGGCTAAGGAGACGACATACCGGCCAACCGGATCCGAAAAGACAGCGGTCTGGACCAAAGCAACTGACGGCATGTGTCAAGACCGAGGCAGGAGCCCATGGGCCGCCAGGTGACGTCGAGTCGGAAACACGTCCACTGGCCCCCGTAACTTTGCAAAACACATTCGGATAACGACTGATGAATTCCAAATCGGCCCGCCAGTTTGAAAGAACTAAGTTGTTCCCTGGTAACAAAACAGGACAAAGGACACCGACCCATGCAGGAATAAGTATTGACAAAAACGACATATTTTTAGACAGTGTGCATCACCAGATATCAAGAAACCATGAGGAAGGTGATAACACCTACCAAGCGATTTTGATAACATACTTGGGGGTTCGGCAACAGAACGAGGAACAGTTAATCTGAATGATACAATTTCCAGTATGCCAATGCAACTAGGTCTTTTGCAGTATAATTACTCTGAAATATTCATATTCCAGATGCTGAACAAGGTTAATTATTTCAAACAACTTGCTGAGGAACGACGGAATACCGTCACAAACGAAGACGAGAAGACAGTCATCATAATTTGCCTTCTAAGTGTCACTTTCCACCTAGCACGATACCTTTCATTCATCCCATTACAGTTCTGATAAGATCTTTCATAAGTTTTCTTTGTTGGCCGGCCAACGAAGTTCAAACAGTCCGTCTGATTGGAAATGCACAAATTATTCGACCAGTCGCGCGAAAGCATAGGTACGTCGTTACTAGTACACAAAAACGGAACAATTTTCATAATTCAAGTTGAACATCACCCACAATTGATCGCAGCTGTCGCATTCCCATAGACTTTCCAGTCGGCCCCTTTCGAAAAGAAGCACTAGACTCGAGTTTCGCTCTCATTAGAGCTCGTCAGTAGTGCATATCCTTGCCACTGCCGGGACTAGAACTCCGGCCATGCTTTCATGAGGCAACCGTGTTGACCACTGCGCCATTGACCTCACATTAGGCACGACCGAATTATCATATGTGAACGCTCAACCACTTTCGCTTGTGAGTAATGAATAAATACCCTAAATTACCGGCTGAAGAGTGAAAATAGACTACTTGGGCGAAATAAGTTGAAGACCCTATCACAGCTACACGAAACAATATTTAGCACTAGGGAGTATATAACAACAGTGAAAACACCGTTGAGATAATATAATCAGCCCGCTGATTGAATTGGAGCATATGGAGGACCTTCGCTTCATCTAGGCCTCATGATGAAACTCTAGCCAAATCGTCATAAAATACCGCAAACAAAACATTCTACTCGTAATAAATTAGTAGTCAATACAATTTACAAATCCGGTGTAATGGACAAACTTGCCCTCGGTTAGTCATGAGGCTAAACACAACGTTTACATAGAATAATGGTTTCATGGAGAAATAAACAAAACAAGTAAAAAGTTCAAATTAGACCAACTACGTCATAGACACAGATAGGAGACAAGGCTCTGATAAAATTAGATCACAATTATGACAACCAAAACAGTGGTGGCTTGATTGATCATGGTATGGGTGACAGGACATGGCAACAGCAAGGTGGGAACAAAGCGTTTCGCCGTGCACAAGGGTGAATTATTCAACCGACTTATTCAAATAATATAATTAGCAAAATTAAGTGGCTGATCATGGACACGGGTTGTAAAATTCACAACAAACTGGATAACCAATGGTCAGCGACATAGCAGATGCAAACGTACATGGATTACCTAAACCCATGAGCAAAAATAGACCGGAGTACAGTGTTTGACTTGCATGGAACAGGCATGCACATTGCATGAAAAGTGCTTTATCCCTGCGCACACTTGCTGCAATCTGAGGGAAGGGCACTGAAAGAGTACCCATTAGCCCAAACCGAATGTGGTCGTCAGCTGTTGTTGCTGACGTCTAGACGACCATAGTTTGCCTGACTCCTAGTGAACACCGGTCATCCAACAAGCCATCATGTCAGCTGACTCATTGACGGTTTGAGCAAGAAAGGAAAACTCACTACATCTGGGTGATTAAATCAAAAGTAATACATGCATTCAACCGCCATCACTGTGTTGTGGAATGTTCACGCCACTATCGAATCAGTCGCCCAAGATTCGGCATAAGTATAGCCTTATATCGAATTTCTTAAGAGAAAAACGTGATTCATAAGTCCATCCCCCACACTTAAAACACTCACCAAGCTTTTGGCCATCATTTGTCATCATGGCGAGTACGACTGAATTCTGAGGAGTCTAGTGAATTAATGAAATTCACAAAAAATGCTGAGTACGAAGTGGCAAGTGAGCGGATAGCCTGCATTTATCAAAGACGGTGATAGCCAACCTAGATGAAAATAGTAAAAATGACAACAGGAACAAGATAACCACCACCACCACCAAGAAATTGTTTCACTCACTTTCGAGTGAGTGTATACTTCGGCAGTGTAGGTTCGTAGAACTGAGCCTAGTCTGAGTGAAGACACTGAACTTCATATATTATACGTAACATTATACATGGTTCGTGTGACTCAGTACAGCAAACTACCGATTCATCCCTTTAACGAAGTGTGCAGATTGTTACTCACCTATTCGCGAAGCCGTGTACTCCAATGGCAGACCACAATGGTTGAGCACAAATTTAAGCCGTGGATGGCGGTAGGCCAAATGACATGCATGGCGTAACTGATGTGGCCCGACTACAAGATCGAATGGCAAGCCCATATGTTCGATCGCTGCAAAATTACTGTCTATCTGTTCATAAAAAGATAACACAGTAGGAGAGATAAAGTGAAAATGAAATAACTCAAATGATTGGCTCAGTAACAACTACAAGAGCAACAGCAACTAAAACTCAGCACATAGCCTGCTCTAAAGTGTTCAAAAATACACATACACACGTGATGTAGCATATGGAGTGGTTGGCAGACCGCGTGTAATTTGACCCAACAAATTAAGTGTACCTATCAAAAAAAAGTAGACAGTATATGTACGCCACATAAACACTCATCACCCTTGAGTATGTCAAATACGACCTTTTTACATACTGAATCTAGGTATCATTCTTCATTCACATGCAAGAATATCATGACTCGACTCGCTTCCATACAAATGCGTACCAAGCACACAAACTTCGCGCACTGTCATTTTCACCTTAACAATAAACAGGATTTTTCGTACTCGCCGATGTGCTGACTAACATCAACAACGACAGTGAAGTTGTTCGAGAATAGTAACGTAGTATGATTAGAGCACGAAACTCTAGGGTCGGATTGCCGTATACACTGAAGAAGATGTATGGAAAGTTACACATAATTCTGCGGTCGGCTTACCATCGAATCAAGTAGAAAGTCTCCGTCCGTCAAATCGCTCACATCGTATCGCAATCCGACTAGCAGCGGATCAGCGTTCAACCGCTGCAAATGATCCGATAAGCTCGGGTCAGATAGGTCACACCAGCTCACGTAGCCTGCAATACAGTAGTAGTCCTCGGCGAGAGAGGAGACCATAAGACTTTCTGAATAGGTAGAGGCTACCTGGAACGGATGAACATAAAATGTGTAAACACATGAAAATCGACCGGACAGTATACGGGCTCAAGGATACAAGCAGGCATGGGGATTCGTATATGAATAATGAGAACAAAGAAAGTTAACACAAGTGGGACTATCCACATGGTAGCCGCTATCAATGTCTAACAATATGATACGGTGGAAAACGTTATCAGCACATAGGATATTAATGAGATGGAATTGATACAAACAAGTCCACATGTCTGTGATTTCATCCCATTATGCATGTTTTGTCTATATCAAGTCGATCCATTTGGCACTCGTTTCGAAAATGGTCAAACGCAGACTATAGTTCGTTGAATTCACAGGTGAATGTGTTCAATCATGCCTCTAAAAACGGAAAGCTGATTGTGAATTGCAGCGGCGCACGTTCTACGGTTAAGAATTGGTCAGTCTTTTTGTCTTAGCCTAAAGAAAGCTGATGCGGTGTCGATAGGAAAATGCAAAAACGAAACGAACCCATGATAGCCGTATCATTTCGGCCAATGCTGTGACAATAACAGGAGCAGTTTGAAAATGTTTAACAAGAGATAACAACAACGGCGACACGAAACGAAGAGGTCAATTCAAATGAAACCCAGTTATAATATTGTTGGTCGCTGAACTGCGAGAAGTCGTTTCCTCATTTTTATTCCCTATCTCACTCAATGGTCTGGCCCTTGGTCACTACGTCCCACCAACCACGTTCTGTTTCAGTAATTGGCTAGTAATTTACCATAGTGCGGGTAGCCAGCCTTAGCCTGGTCTACTGACGTGATAGTTCACCTTTTTGACCTTGTCAATCCATTAGGATTCCGAAGATTTCGTTGAACGAAATTATTATCGCCAACGACCAAGATTTGATCATTGTAAATGATTATGCATTTGTTTAATAGTATTGTAGGAACAGTTGCATTCAGTCTTGTTTTCAATTTGCGGCTCTGTTTCGAGCTAGACATAACTCACCGATCAACAGTGGATCCGTGCACCAGTACCGTTTTTCGGATACGGTGATTATATCAACGAACGAATTCTTATGTGTACCCGAATCAAACCTGAGAAAAAGTCTCGGCCAAGAAGCATGCAGATATCCTCAGATAGAAATTGCAGAGATCGATTATGCATGAAAAATCAGAGTACTTTCGCACAAACTAGTCACTGTAGAATACTAAAAGTATACCAGTTCCACACCTCTCAAGTCTCGGATTTTGAAGGAACTATAAAAAAATTTAAAAAAGAATGTTTGGTGGACAATCTTTTGTTCAACGTCCATTATCAATGCTTTAACCTGGAACAGAACAGCATGGATTATTTCGCAACTTACACATACATAGTAGCTCGTAACTGTGAACGCTTTGACCTTGATAGTACGACCGAGTACCGGCTTGAACGGCAGAATTTCGTTTCAGGTTACTGATACATGAACATGAGTTTTGAACAGAATCGAACAGAGTTCAGAAGTGTTGCTTCAAAGAGATACACTTGAATGTCAACGTCTTGTTAAATGCAACATACTAAGGTTGAGTGGGTCGCCATCACAAATTTTGCGATACTTGATGCGCGATGGGCTTTCAACGATTTTCGTAGGAAGCAACCGGAAAAAAGGATAGTCAACCAAGGTCACACTCGTTTGCTAGTATCACAAGGTGACAAAACGTCCAGAACTGCCCTCAAGTGCATCAGAAATGCAGCAAATGTGATCATAGAGGACATAAGCAGAGTAGCTGTCGACCTCGAAACAGTCCAAGCTAAGTATCGGACAGTCCGGCATACGAGCCGTAGTTAGTGCCTAAACCAAAGGATATGGATCCCATCTTGGTGCAGATAGACGCAATTTCGTAGGGTAAAGCGTAGAAACCTTGAGTACATCATCGATAAGAACGACTGACAATCGCGCCTGCCATTTGTAGAATCAACACAATCGATGCTTTGTTCGTCAAGCATGTTTATTCTATGTTGGTTCCATAGGTTGCTGAACCACAAGTGTCTTTCTATTCTCGATTCACGAAAACGGAGGACTACATAGGGACGTGCTCACGAAGAAAATCAAATGAGAATGACTCTTCGTATATATATATATATATATATATATATATATATATATATATATATATAATGCTGAAAACAAACCGAGTGTCAACTCAACATCGTAAAACAAACACGGTTAATAAACAACATAAATAGACGAAACCTAGGAGTGAGATGTGAAGCAAAAAATAACATTTTTGTGATTAAAAAGTTCTGAAAGATGATTTACCACTGGCACGCCAAAATATTGGCCTATCAAAAGCCAATACCCGCGAATTTTTATCAAAAAGTATTCTAATCTGTGCAGTCTGCCGAATGCAAAGGTGAAAAACGATTTTTACGATTTCATAGTTAAATATAAATCAACCAGATGCTCTGACCCGATTGGTCGGTTTCCAGATTTTGGAGACCGAAAACACTGTTACTGCTAACGTCACTGTGGAACCAGAATTCAATCGTGTACCTTTGAATGCCATTCGCACATCACCAGTGATGGCCGAAATGATCAAGGAGAGAACAAACGTTGCGAAATGTTTAAACGAGTGATAACCTTTATTTATACGGAATAGGCTTTTGGCAAACTAGATAGTAGCTTACGATAATAGTTGAGTCATCGTGGATTGCTCTTAATCAGCAACTCGCGTATCATGTTTACGGATGGGATAAGGATTCCACTGGAACAACGAACACGTGCGGTCAAACAATTCCACTAAGAGCACCCGAGGATAAACTAGATAAGGCATTGTCACGAAGTTACGTGGACCGGCATCTACCTGGAAAATCACAAAAATTGCCACAAACACCAAGTGTAAACTGAAGCATCAATCAAATGTGCTTCACAGCATTGGCTGATAGCATGGCAACCATCACATCGTTTGCATTTCGACTTCGCGAGACTCATCGACGAACAGATACATCAGACAATCAACCCGAAGTATCCTCGAGAAGTCATTCCAACATCAATTCTACGATTGTTCAGCGGATTCTGAGACGCCAGAGACTTTGATAATGTATAATGGAACGTTATTCACGCCTGCGGCATCTAGCATATTTTGCGATCGAAATGCGGTTCATCACATTCGGCTTCCATTAGACTGCCTGTAATTCAATGGGCGAATGATACGCTTTGCAGAACAGAACCTCAAAAAAGGGAGGAAGGGGAGGAACTATCCCAGGACATTAGCGAAGTCATCCTGATGCGTCATCGTGCAAATCTTAAGCGTACCAAGAGAAAAATCTCCTACAAAGTGTACATTCAACTGTAATCTATGAATGCCATTAAACTTCATTCGGTAAAACAAACGATGCAATCAGCGGGAAATGATTAAATGAACCGACGATACAACCGGAGATACGTAGACCAAGTCAAACATTCCACCAAAGAGCCAATGGTATACGCCCACAAATACAACCTGACAAACTGCACGGATTTTACGAGTTATGCGAAGAGTACACTTATAAACGCTGCACGAGGTTTCAGTTAGTCAACGCAGCTGAAACGCTACGTTAACCTGATGCATTCAGTTTTGTGTTGGAGACCATGTTCCTAAAAAACGGAGAGGTCTGTTGGGAAAAGGCACTTTTTCCCAAAAATTCGCCTTATTTGCCGAGAAAAATGGATTTTTCATTTTGGGAATTTGAATGCCCGCCAGAATTCTCGAACATTCGAGAATTCACGCTCGCCTCTGATTGGTCCGTTGGGTGGCCTAGGCCCAAGGCTGCTCAAAACCTATAAATACAGTTGCTGTAAACCACTATTTCGTTTTCGGGCTGCGCAGAAAATGAGGGAAAAAACGATGGACTCAATCCTAATTAGCGGAACTGGTCAGGGCGGTCAGGAGGCTGTCTCTGGAACCAACAAACACAAAAAAAGGGGGAAAAAAAAAAAAAAAAAAAAAAAAGGGAAGAATTAAAATTTTTTTTTTGGGCAAAATTTTTGTTAAAACCCAAAAAAAAGGGGCTTTTTTTTTTTTCCCAAAAAAAATGGAAAAAAGGTCCCCCAACAAAAATTGGGGCCCAAAAACAAAAAAATGTTTATTTTTTAGTGGTGGTCCCCCCCTCCGTCTGTGGGTGTGGTGCACAAAAAAGGCTAACAATAGGAAGAAATGTATGGGTTTTTTCACGTTCACCTGAGGTCACCACGTGAACGATCCCTAGGTGGCGAACAAGGTATAGAGAGTTAGTGTTTGTTAAACTGTGGTTGGGGTGTGGTGGTGTGGGGGGGTGTTGTGTGTTTGTTGTGTGGTTGGGGGTGGTGTGTGTGTTTGGTTGCGTATGTTTGTTGGAGTCTGTAATGTCCCAGGACGTGTTTCTTTAATATGCATGCGTGTAAAACGTAGCCTGGGGATAGGGGTGGGTGACCAGGAACTTGTCCCTCCGCAAACCTCCTCCTATCGTGGTTCACCTGTACCCAGTGAATCAGGCCAAACAAACTTGCACCAATTCCAAAAGGCCATCGATCGATTCACCGGCCTGTGTGTAAATAAGCGGATCAGCAAGGCTTCTGTCCGCTAAACGTTCTTTTGTGTTACGCGAAACCACTTCTAAGTACGTCGGATATGTCGAAGTCAAAAGCTGAGTGGTTGAGGAATTGCGGTGCTTGCTAATGCTGAATCATGTTCCTAATTTTCCCCGAGTTGCTGAGGGTCGTAGGAGGTATTCTTACTACCAAATCTGAATACGTGTTCTTTGGTGCGCTCAATTCTAGCTTTGCCGGACGGTCTGTCCAATGTAAGAAGCTTGACAATCCTTACATTTAATTTGATGCACACAGTCTGATTGCTCCAGAACTGTTCGTTTGTCCTTTAAGTGAACCAACTTATTCCGTAATGTGTTGGTGGCTTTAAATGCCACTCTTATATTGTGCTGATTTAGGACCCGTCTAAGGTCCTCCGATGTATTCCTTCTGTACGGAATAACGGCAGTTGACAGCCAATTTCTGGGCTCGTTGATCTTGTTACCAGGTAGCTCCCGAATCGGACGTAAAATCTTGTCGCAGTAACCATTAGCTTTCAGTGTTGACTTGACAATCTTATATTCTTTTGATCGCTCTTCCTCGGAACTGGTTAATAACAAGGCTCTGCGAAACAAACTGGATGCAACTGCTTTCTTGGTGCACATGGGGTGTTCTGAGCTGAAGGAAAGGTACCGATTAGAATGGGTGTCCTTTCTGTGCACGCCTGTGTCCAGGTTACCGTCTGCTCTTCTGCGTATTCTGCAGTCTAGAAAACTCAGTTCATGGTTCACTGATTCGCGCTCAATCGTAAATTTGATATGCTGATGAAATGAATTTATGTGTTCCATGAACTTCTCAATAGTTTCTGTACGCATATCAATTTGCGACGTTACCTCCACCAATCCAAGTGGATCTCAGGAAAGTTGGACAACAACTTTTCTACAAGTCTTGCATGAACAAGTTGGCAACCGTGGGAGAGATGGGCGAACCCATTGCTACTCCGTCTGTTTGCTGATACAGGACCCCCTTGAATGTAAAGAAGGTAGACCGTAAGCAATGCTCTGTAGCTTCTATAATTTCATTAACTGATAAACTTGTTCGTTCAGCTAAACTGGTATCTGCTTCAAGACGCTGGCGAATCACCTCCAAACTTTCCCCCACTGGAATCTTGGTGAACAACGAAATAATGTCAAAGCTGACCAGACATTCATCCGGTCTTAAGATAAGTTCTTTCAGCTTGGTAACCAGTTGTGTGGAATTCTGAATAGAACGGTCTGTACACCTTTCAAGAGGTTTAAGAATACGAGACAAAAATTTAGCCAGGGCATATGTTGGGGTTCCTGTATAGTCAACAATTGGCCGCAGTGGTATCCCAGGTTTATGTATTTTTGGTAAACCGTAAAATCTCGAAGCTAATGCTGTTTTTGGATATAGGGTAAACCAGAGTGACTTACCCAAGCTGACTTTCATCTTTCGTAGCAAACTTGCCGTGGAAGCTTTTGATTTGTTCAAAGTGGAGCGCCGTTTCTCCAACGGAACCATGACGTACGGACCATCCGAAATGTGGTCATCCCTGACTTGCGCTCAGAAATCTGCCTTGTTCAGTGATACTACTGATTCCTTGTCTGCTTTTGTGATATTATTGACTGATCAGACCGCAACGTTTTAAGTGCATCTCGCTCCTTGGTACTCAGGTTACTTGGTTGAGATTTCTGATTTTTAATGATCCTAGGCGATCTGAGCCCGTGCTCTGTTTGCGTCATCGATTGGTAACATCTGTAGTTGCTCCTCCACCGCCGGAATCACTTCCAATGTTTTTAGAGGTTTAGGGCTGACCGTTGAAATTCAAGCTCCCTTGTTTCAAGAGGTATCTTTTCCAAGCTTCTGTCAAAGCGTGTCCGATAGGTTTATTACAGTTGGACAGTACTGATCTCGTGAAGCTCAAGTGCCTGATTACAACCGTTCTTTTGTTGTAATCGTTACCAATGGCATGAAGATTGTTCAAATCTTTTCGTTGTTTTGTTTACTAATATCGGTCTCCTGGATGAACACTTTGTCTCACAACATCTCGAATCACTAAGAGTGTGTCCAACGTAGCAAGCACATTTCCAGATGACCTGTCCATTCGAATCTGTAGTAACCGAACCGAACAGTTGCTATGGATTTCGCTGACGAAGAAATTGTACGTTCAGCGACTTGGGCAGCACGTCTAGATCGCTCAGAACCGTCCGGTGGTCTGACTCGCAATGTTTGTGGCATGAGGTTTGATTGAATACACCGAAGGTTGAACACACGATGGTTAGACCAATTGACTTCAAGCTTGGACAGGTAAATCCGATTATTAATGAAAGTTAGCACTTCCGAACCGTAAACAGAACGGATATGAGAAAACATATTGTGCGTTGTGTTGATGCTCATTATTAAGTAATTAAGTAAGTAATTAAGTAAGTAACACACTAACTCTCTATCCTTGTTCGCACCTAGGATCGTCACGTGGTGACCTCAGGTGAACCGTGAACCCATACATCCTATTGGTAGCCTGTGCACACACCGCAGCTGAGACACACTAACATGTGCCAATTGATGACTTTCATTTGAAGCTTGTACATTGTAAATTTTCTGATTTAACTCGCTTGATAAAGGCTCTCCGAAAGGGTCGAAACGTTACGAAACCGATAACTCTGGTTTTTAACTCGTTGTGACTTAACCAAGGAATTACTTAATAATGAGCATCAACACAACGCACAGTATGTTCTCTCATATCCGTTCTGTTTACGGTTCAGATGTGCTAACTTTCATTAATAATCGGATTTACCTGTCCAAGCTTGAAGTCAATTGGTCTAACCATCGTGTGTTCAACTTTCGGTGTATTCAATCAAACCTCATGCCACAAACATTGCGAGTCAGACCACCGGACGATTCTGGGCGATCTTGACGTGCTGCCCAAGTCGCTGAACGTACATTTCTTTGTCAGCGAATCCATAACTGTTCTGTCCGGTTAATACACATTCGAAAGGACATCCAACAACTGGACAGTCATCTGG
>LOND01000343.1:53760-67934 GCA_014220965.1 Paragonimus kellicotti
AAAAAAACGATGGACTCAACCCTACTTAGCGGAACTGTGGTCGAGTGGTGACTTGGTTGTTTTTTTTTTACCCGTCCGACTTTTATTCCGCTATGCTCATTAGTGACCCTAACTATTTTTTCGGTAACTGTTCTATTTGATGTTTCGGGAGTGTTTTTTGGTCACTACATCCCCTATAAATACTTTGATTTAAATCGCTTGATAAAGGCTCTCCGAGAGGGTCGAAACGTTGCGAAACCGATAACTCTGGTTTTTAACTCGTTGTGGCTTAACCAAGGAATTACTTAATAAGGAACAAAGCTTATTTTTTGCACGCGTCTTTTGGCTTGTCTTGGGAGCAGATCACGGGACAGTTGCGGTAATTTTTCGGGACCGAGATTTCCGTGTTAATTATCAGAAGGAGAGTTCGATTTCTGTCAAGCGCACCCCTATCTCGAGAACGAACCAACGTATCCATTCGAGGATTTACGATACATTATGCTAGACGATCGATAGGTCTAGGATTTGCTATCAATATGCGTGTTTCTGCTCGCATCGGGTCAATGGATCTGACATCCGTTTCGACCAATAGTCAAGCGCTTCTCTGTCGAATGCAGATTATGATTGACTGAAGCAATACGTAAATGCGTTCGAAATAACGCGCCTATCAACAAAAAGTCGTTTCTGATGAAATCGTGTTAGATCGAGAATCGTCTTTTGTCAGTTGTCTTGGCTAGAATCAAACTAAGGTGGTATCGACACAAGAGGCACTAACAGTCTGAATCACTCCATCGGAAGCGAAGCGGACAAGAACAACAATCTAGTGAATGAGAAGTCAACGTGCGATATAAATAAAATTGTCGGTTTAAAGCATGTCTTGACCGTCTGAGGAGTTCACACAAATGAAGCATCGGCCTGAAAGTGAACCCCATGATAAGTTGCATCACAAGATTCCAACTTTAGCACCGCAAGACGCCTTTTGATATGATATACTGAATAAAAAATGGGTCGAACACTGTAAGGTTACCGAAATGTAGACATAAGTAAAGAAGATGACTGAGGTTAGAATCTACAACTGAATAGGTTGTAGTCGGTATTGTTATAAGTTAATAACCCCTACCTGTTTCGGTATGGTAGCGAAATAAATGAGCTCAAGTGACAACGGCAAAATACACACGCGACAGCCAAAAGCAGCTGGGAATGTGTCGGCCGCTTAAAAAAAAGGCCACGAAACCTCAAGATAACAAAGGGTAACACGAAAGTAAGCATCAGAGAGCAGCAAAACCATTTAAGCGCACGTGGTATACAGAAACTACATCAAGGCGTTCTTAATTGCGCAGTATGATCGATAAAGTCGACAATCCATAGGCGACTATTTTGCATTAAAGGTTAATACAGATGTCAGAGGGAGTCAGGAGTAATTTGAATAATTAACTGTGACCAACCTGCACGTGTACGGCGTACCGTATTGGTGACAATTCGCCAACTTCGTACTTGATCTCCGCTTCTGCTCGGGCTCGCATATAGTTCATCTCTTCCTCATAATCGTCCGCCGTGAAGTCCCGTTGAAGTCGTCGGCCCCAAGAGGCAGTAGGGGGTGGGGGCATTTTGCCACCAAGATACAACTGACTCAAACTGACAGCAGATGAAAGCGTCCAAGTGGAAAAATGTGCATCAATGTAGGGTGGTTGTAGTGGTGCCCATACCTCACGAGCCGCTTGAGTAGCTTCACGTTCATCAGTGCGTTCAAACTCGATTTGCTCATTAGCTTCAGCGTCTACCTCAGCCAAAAGATCCGGTTTGTCGGTACGAGCATGCAGTTGTTCATATTCGGCTCGACACAACGGCCCGATGAAACCTTCTGGAACGGAGGTTTGAGCCTAAAAACCAGAAAAATATTTATACCATAATTAACAAAAAAGTGAGCAAAATGCGTGAGCGCACCTACTCGATGACCGATTGACAACACTTGGACAGAATCAGTGAATAGCGAGGAAGATCAACTTCGTTACATTGCAAAAGTTAACGAAAGCTTCTATCGACTTACTTAGGTGAGTAAATGAGAGGGTAGTATAACAATACGATTACGTTCTACAAAAAAACAGCTAACAGAGCAATCTGCACAACCACACAGAAACGTTATTCACCCGTGACACTTCACTCATCATCAAGTGAAGGATCGGTAATAGGGAGCTAAACCAAAACCAAGAATACCGACTACACGAGTGAGCAGCAACAACAGGAAATCCACATGATTCTCTGTACAAAAGTGTTGTTCATCACGATCATGGTTGATAGCGAAACATCGGTGGCTGATAACAATGCACAGATGCCATAAAATCGAGAATAATACAGGAATTGTAGTCGAGAGATTAAGGAGAGGGAGAGATGATGCTTATTTAAAGAACCTATATACAAAACCAAACATCCAACCCCATTGCTCACGAATTGTACGCAAACAGACAAAAAAGGAGATGAGTGCACGGCTTTCATTGTTCCACTTCGTCAATTATCCTTATTTCATAGACAATCCAGTCGATCAATAACAAACGTGTCACTGAACTCGATTGATCATTGCTTCATAAAAGATCTACTGAACTCTGTGGAGCCGCACAGAATCCACCTCACAAACGAACACAATATACCGATAATTGTCCAAATTTCTCTGTCAAGCCGTCAATTGTCCGATCTACGTCAGTTGGCAGATATACCAAAAAGGCGCTCGAAGCGTTAGTTGGTATGTTTAGTGCATGGTCCAAGCATTCAAGTTTACGCACAACCAAAGTCTAAGCGAATGAACTCACTATATCAAATATCAATTTCTCAACCTTATCGTCATTCAGCCGTTAGTGTCACTCGACTGAGCGCAAAAACCAGCGGGTAAACAGTTGAACAAGTCTTAAGCCTTTCACCGCGAACACACCAACTGGTATAGCGTGGCACTGAACGAAATGGATTACAAAAGCTTCATAATCTGAACATGGATAACCGAGGTAATTTGGATTCGAACATGTTAGGATGAGCAATTTTTCACGCATCAGTAAGACTATGAAGTTAGCATAAAGAACGTGTACTAATCGGGACATTGCTGGCTCCGAAGTGAACAAACCAGAACAACAGGTGAGACTGCCTTTTCCTGCACTGAGCATAGTTTCACCAAATACACCAAAAATGTGAACAAAATCGCAAAGCGTTCCGACAATGACAGAGCATATGAAAAATTTCGGTGAATTCATTCCAAGTAGTAACGCACACTCAGCGATCTCTAACTGACAATAGCCCACGATTTGACACATAGGCAAAACTGTCGACGCTTCCGGCCCTTCCACAACGGCATGCAAAATCAAAATATCTAGCGCCTCCGACCGAAAACTATAAACGAAACGGGTGTCAACCGTTTTCAAACCCAATAGAGGGCTAGCAAATCTGATAATAAGAAGACAAAAAAGATACTCGAATAAACAAACCTGCCAGAAGTCAACAACAATTCTAGACAAACCACGTCCCGGAATGAATACAGCAGTTTCACAAAAACCAGTCAGTGTGCGAACAAGTGTACGTATTGTCAACGAAAAACTGGTCATCCGTATTCAGCCAGTACAAAATAAGAAGGAACAATAACACGTCGCTTCTCATTCTATAGAAACGATACAAGTCATGAGCCCTTCAGTACAAACATCGACAGAAAGATGAGACAGCTGTAGCTGACATCAGAATAAAAAGACGAACAACAAGACGTGGCGGAACATCTGATAACTAATTGTGACTGGCAGACTAATGGGCAGTCGCAGACTTTACTCCTAGAAACATTACCATCAACAATACGACTTTGGGACATAGGTATTATCATAATCGTCATGGACAGCAATACATGAGTGATACACACTGATGCGTAACTACCACAGAACCATGAAAAAAGCGAACTGTATAGCAAGGAAGAAGAAAAATGAAAGGGAGGGGAAAGGACCTAACTACTAAAACAGCTACGTCTATATTCAAACATTCAACATCAAGGTGCCTACACCTTGCAAACAAACAACCGAGCTGTAAGTGAAAGTAAGGCGTCATCAGCAAGACAGCTTCCTTACGGCTTTCACTGCCCGCGTCATTAAGTGCACTCACTTCACAGACAACTCGGCCAAACAACGACAACATTCACGCCACTGAGCTCGATTAGCCGCCATCTCACCTAACGTCTCAAGCCACCGACTCTGTGAGCTCGAGCAAAACACCCGATCTACAGTGGCTAGCCTCTTGGTCAACAACTCCATTTCTCTACTCTAGGACATCATCTCTACCTCGCAGCAATCAAAGAATAACCAAGACTAAAGTGATAAATTAGCTGCCTTGAAATACACAGCGCTAAGTGAAGCTAAAAACCGAGAAGAGATGACAGAAACGAAGAAGGGTGACAAACCACAGAACAGGTAACCGTTTCAAACACCATCTCACTTTAAGGGAAATCGGTCAGTTTATACGATAAAGCAAATGCAGCAAGACAATATTCACTGCACTAATATGAGATAATGTCTGTAAAGACAAGCTCATTGATAAACAGTGAGGGAAACGTTCCGTGACAAAACGACATCACGCTAGCTTCACACAGGATAAACTCAAACAAACCTTACGAGCGTCTCTGAAAAAAGAGCGGAAATTAATAGTTGTGTATTTACAGCTGAATAGAGGAATTTATATAAATCAAGCGTATACATTCATACAAGACTGTAAATATAATCATCGCGAGAAAGAAAGAGAAACCAGCAATACAAAAGACCATGTTCGCCTTTCACAAAAGAACGATGAGAAAATAGTTGAATCTTACAGTTACAGACACAAACCCCGAGAGTTCGGAACACAGAAGGTTAGGCACACGGTCACACAAGTACAGCGTACACCTCACGATGAAGACTGAAAAATGGGGTTTCTGGGATATTCTGATCTACCAGAACGAGCATGTACATCAGTCGGACAGGAATGGTAGCACAGAAGAAAATCTGAGTCAGCTACAGAGTTAGTGATTAAATGAAGACGTGAGAGAAGAAGTGCGCCTAGCCGAACGTTTCTAATAGGAAAAGTATTGACAACCAGGTGGATTGGGTTGGTCGGTGTGGTCAACGAGGAGAGCTGATGCATCAATGAGATCGGTGACAATCACAGACGTGGAGAAACTCTGTGATATGGGAACTCGTGCAAACAAAGGCACATAAGCGGTGGGCGGTTCGGACCCTAGTGGGATTCGTGTAATCAATGCAAAACCGGCTGCACAGGCAAACGTAACAACACTTCCGGCGGCTCGTTTCGATAGTATTTGACCTTTTCGCAGGTACCGGTGGAATAATCCATATGTAGGTAGGTATCCGCAGCGACGTCCACCAACTGACCGGTCGCCTGATTCAGAACACGTTCTCGGTACTCACTAAGGCGAATACGCAGGGTGTTGCCGGTTTCGGGATGAGGGTTGCCTGTGAAGAAATTAAAGTGGTGACAATTGAGTTAACAGCAGAAACTAAAGTTGAGCAAATGTAGTTGTGGACACGGAGGGAATGAGGATGTGACAAATCAATCCCAAGCGTCCTGTTACAGGCATAGTTTATAGACAGGTGAATAGACCAGCAATTACCCTTTCAAAACAAAACACAAGAGAAATGTTTCAACATACAAAATAATGCTGGGAATTTATTAAGAATACTAGTCAAAGACGAATAAATATATCAAACAGGAGGACAACTATCTTGCCTCACTAAAATGCTTGTCACTCAAAGATAAATATCTCTAAATGACTTTGAACATAAAACCGTGCGTTGTAGCTGCATGAAATACATAACAGAAAATGTGATGGGAAACAGCATAGACGAACGAAAACACGTGGTAAACAAGAAATACAATAATCCGATGGACGAGCAGATGAGCATTTCGGATTGCGACACGAAGTTTATCAGTTTGACTTGTGAACAGACTACCCTTGCTTGATGAATGAAGTGTCGGTTGAAGACTGGACATCTGTGTGATTTCGAGCTCCTCGTGGTACTGTTGTTCATTCTGTTGCCAACTGCAGGGTTTCTATGCGGACACCCGAAATTGGGACATTGACCAGAATATACTATCCAGCAACGGGGATAAGTCACTTTGAATGACCACCCGTTTGGGATTACGAAAGCAACTGAGAGGACTGTGAAGTTTAGCGGACATAGCGCTCCATCGGAATGGAACAAGCTGCTGCCAGCAGGTACGCAACAGGTCAGGTATGAAGCCAATAGTGGACCTAACCATGATCCACAAAGACTTTTAGGGCGCTGGATTAAGGATTTCTAATAACAGCGCAACTGGTCATCCGTGCTATCTAGCAAGCTTTCTGGTACCCCATATGCTCATTAACCTATTGAAGTTTCTCAGTCCTCAGGAGCGGAAATCTCACTTGAGATGAAGCTCACGAGAACAGCAACGTACCGGACAAAACTTTCACTCTGTGTTTGATCATCAGGCTAATTACAACACAATAAATATGAAAACGGTAACTGGGGTGAGCCAGAAAAACGGTCAATAGAGGTTGTGGACGGCGTGTTTGTTATCAGTTACGTAAACATTGTTTCTACTTATGAGCTTGACTGATTGTAGGCAAGCTCTTGAAACGACAAAAGGAGCCCAGTATAAACTCTTCTGTTTTTTTGTGTGCGTGTGTGTGTGGATGGGAGCCAAGACTTGGTCGAAGAGTTGATGGCTCTGGACCGAACTGAAGTCGTTCCAAACGATTGGGATTCGGTTAATATCACCAACATTTTTTACGAAGAGCTTGTGAACGTCGTGCGCGTAATGCATGATCAACATACACGCGAGGAGCAAGTTGGATTTCACCCTGACCATGACTGCATTAATCACACCTTCCCATTCCACCGGACGCTCGAACAAAGTTCCTGATCGCGGACAACTCTAACCGTGACCCCAAATTTCCGTGTTGTCATGGTCTATTTATAGTTTCATCCAACTGGTGCTCTGTGCATCGAAACTACCGTTGTTCACTATTGAATAACGCACTGTTTTATGAAATGTAGCGGCATATGCGTATTATCTTTTTATCCCTTAGTACTTTATACTGCGTTCGTTTTCACTGGTAATGACACGCGTCACATTCAGCAGACATTCACCAAGGCAACAAGTACTTACGATCTTAACGAATGCAAAGCATCCGAACATGCCAAAACAAGTAGCACTTCAAGTGCATCGGCCTCAGAGAATACACGTACGAACAACTCTGGCACCTTCTACTATTTCTTTTCTTTGCATGAACTACAGATTTAACGACAGCCAAAGCACCGCGGTGCACTCGGATGCTAATGTGCGTATCAATAAAAATGGTCAGGCGCAGAAAACCTGTAAATGTGACTGTGGAACCCTTCTTAACTTCATAGCTCAGGAAGTGTGACGGGTGAATATCAACGGAGTCTGCCTAGGATAAAAACCAGAATCACACTTCTTGGATGAATACACAGATCTTGCCCCACCTGGGGTTGCAATCATTAAAAAGACAGTAGACCTCTCATCTGTAAAGATAAAAGGGGTTGCGGCAAAGGATGACAGAAAATCCTATCAGGAACAATATAGTTGGTTTATGGGACCGATTCCTCGCGACAGTCCCAACAGAACTGGCCAAATTCGCCTCGACATCTTTCCTCTCGAATGTCACGAACTCCGTACTCGCGAATAGGTTGTGAGCCAGGTCCATCAAAAAGTCGCCTGACCTCCTGGTAAGTTTATCTGGTAATAGTAGTCCCGAAAACGTGTTTGAATAAAAATTAGCCCTAAAATCCGTCAACGCCAACTTAAAAGGCGTTTCTCTCGATTGCAAGAAAGGAGATGTATGATCAGCAAAGAACAAACCACAGATCACAGCTGATCGTAAGCTTCAATTGAGGATCAGGGTTTTAGTCTCTATCCTGTAGGTTTACCAAAGAAAGTGTGCCTGTGGTAGAAAACAAGGGCGCTGAATCTGTTGATAATCAGTCGGATGATCGACCCTCCAATCCAAAAGAAAAGTACTGGAGACAAACAGATCGTTCATAAACCGTCTTCCGTGTTACTCGCTCCCAAAGCTTACTAAACGGCCAAGCACAAAATTCTCCGTCACAGAATTCAAAACCGAAGAGGCCTGTCGGGGTCACATCCAACATTGTTGACATTAGTGACAAAGAATTGTCTCCGGATATTCAGTTTGCCAAAGAAGATTCCATCCAAGAGAGAATGAAGGCTATGTGATCTCCTTTAATCAGTCTCCCGACATCGACGGTCATCGGGGAATTTCGTCCCTCTCGAAAATGTGATGCATTATGACATCGATTAGCAATGCATGGCCAAGACACACTCCAAGTACGGTATGTTTATCGTTCGCCCTCATGCAACAAGTCTGATGATAGCACTCTTCTTGTAACTCTAGAAAGATTCCCAGGATTACAATGTTTTTATCATCTTATTACAGGGGATTTCAATGCAACCGAGATAAACTGATCCCCTCGGAATGTGAAAACAGTTTCTCGGCTTACTTATCAATGGCGATAGGACAGAAAGCATGGACACGACATGTCAGCTTCCCAACGCGATAAGGTTCTGATCAGATTCCCTCCCTGCGCGACCCAGTTATCACTATTGACAGCCCTCCGATGGACAGTCGTCAGCAAACCACCACTACGATAGTCTTTAATTTTATCTGTTACTGGTTGCGACAACCAGCAAAAAGACCACAATTTAAAGCTTTAACCGAGTTGGTTTTAGCGACCTGAGAAGTTCTCTCGAATCACTTCTTCTTGAACATAAGTCTATGGACCAAAGCTATCATGCGTTTCAAACCAAAATTCAAAAGACAAGGGAGTTGTTTGTACTGTGTGAGCTATGTACTTGCTCTTCTCGTTCACTTCTTCTACGCAGAATGTGTTGTCTAACTGACAACCATTCCCACTCATTCGAAAAATACAAACTTACACGACCTGAAAGTTTCTTCACACTGTACGAAGTGGACGCAAGAGAGAAACTAGTGAATACACTATGCTTATACAAGAAAAGATCCTACTGAGAGCTCATATGGATAAAAACTTCATATTTAAGCATGTGTTGGCTGACAAAACAAGCCATCAGCCCTTTCGCTACGAATGTCTGACAGTAAGACATCTTCTGATCCCCTAGTCGTTGTGGATATATTCAGGGAGTACTATACGGTGGTCTACAATGTTGCACGGTCGAACCGACACCTAACCCTATCTCCACGAAAACTAAGACTAACAGTTCTCATTGTTGACTTTTATACATTAGATTTTGAATACATCCGATCTAAAGTTAATTCATATAATACGGTGGGTCCAGGTATGATCCACCCAAGGATTCTCAAACAAACGGGTATATAATGCCACTATAAGTGTAGGGCTGTGAAACTCGACCTATACTGCTACCTTGACGAGGTGGTCGGGCTTGTGTGCTGTTTCGATCCGGCGGGCTATGCTGACTAGGACTCCGGTCCTTCCAGGTTCAACCCTGTCAGACAGGCCAAAGGGGAGCAGCCAGACGAAAAGCAGTTACACTCATAGGATTGTATGTCGCACTACTGACCGCGTAGGAGTGCTTAGGTAGTGAGGCACGATCCTATGGGCATACAGCAGAACTATTTTTATAGTTGCGGCACTGCTGTCTTCCGTATCAGGAAGAAGGGGGTTAGAAAAGGTACCCTCAACAAAGAGCACTCCGATCGCCCAACGGTTGACCGTGACCGCCGGCGTATTATCCAATACGGTCGAAAAACATCTATCACCCAAAAGCCCGATGTAGCTTTGAGTACATCCACTGCGCGCAGCAGTGCTCAGAATCAGACATCAATGTCTTATTCACTGCGCCCTCGGGCTAGGCAAGCCCCTCACTGCCAAGTAAGTTAGACTTTTGAGTCCTCCAAGAAAACCCTGTATCCTGTTGTCCGTAGGTCAGAGACTCGGGGTGGGGTCCCTCAAGTCAACCCCCTTCCGCGGCATAAACGACCGGGAAGTATCAGAAGTTATCGCTTCTCCCGACAGTGACATTATTAACCCAATACGACTTTCTCCTACTTCTTTTACCCAATTTCTTTGCCCCCATGTCCCGGGCGATAATTGTTTTCTGAAGGCCAAGACAACCGGTAAACATTGGCGCCTTCAATGTCCGCACTCTCCGACAAGTCGGTCAGCAAGCTGCTCTGGCTAGTACTCTCTCAAGTCTGGAGCTTGATGTGTGCTGCGTGTCGGAGACGCGAGTCTACGATTCTAGCACCGTTATCCATTTGAGCTCACCTCTAGATAACTGTCGATTCAAGCGCTTCTCAGGGTTTCTGGTGACGCCGAAGCTGAATCTCGTGGTCAAGCTGGAGTGGGAATCGCACTGAGTTCCAGAGCAGAGCAATGTTTGCTCGATTGGATCCCAGTGAACAGTCGCTTGTGCGCTGTCAGACTCAATACATCGGTAAAAGTCTGTCGACGCAAATCAGAAAGACGTTGTGTATTCATTATATCGGCGTACGCTCCAACAGACAGCTGTTCGGATGATACCAAGGATGCGTTCTATGACGCCCTCGTTGACCTCCTGAAACAAACCAAACACTCAGACATCATCATACTAGCGGGCGATTTGAATGCCCAGCTTGGTCGGCTTTCCCCGGACGAGAAGCGGCTGGGAGGTATGTTTGGTGTCCGGGCACAACGCACTGACAATGGCGACAGACTGCTGCAGCTGTGTGCCTCCTATGGTCTCTATATTTCGAGCACGGCATTCCAACACAGGAAGCACTGTGTTACATGGAGACCTCCGTGTGCTTCTCAGCCGTGGACACAGTTGGATCATATAGCAGTCAGTTACAGGTGGCGCCACTCTGTTAAGGACTGTCGTGCCTTTTGGAGCAACCACCTGGACTCGGACCATGCTGTTGTGCGTGCCCGTTTTGTTTTGTCATTTACCCAGAGGACACACGCTCGTAAATGCAAGGTAATTAGCTGGCATTCGAGCGATGAGGGTGTAAAGAACGCTTACCAGAAGGCGTTGGTGAACAAGTTGCCCAGTTCGAGTCAGGTGAGTGATCCTAACAAACACTGGGAACAAATCGCTGCAGCTATAAAAACACGCTGTGAAGAGGTATGTTCCGAAGGAGCTGTTCATTTGCAACAGAACCTGATTTTTGTCACAACGATAAACCTCATGAACAAGCGTCGCTCGATCCCACCTGGCTTCTGAATATGATGACGACCGTCGAGAACTTAAACGCAAGCTGACTAAAAGCTTGCGCGCTCAGGATAGAGGACGTGAACCGTCTCCAGGTATTTGACCACCGATGTCTGCGTTCGAATCGCTCGTATCGGGTGGCACCAGCGAGTAAGCAACGAGGAGGTTAGGAAGCGGGTGTTTGGCACTGATTGTCAAACGAGTTCTTTTGTTCAGTCGCTACATTTGCACAGACTTAGATGGTTAGGTCATGTACTAAGGATGCCAGCTAGTCGTTTGCCACACCGAGCACTCTTTGCCGACGCTGCGGCCGACTGGCGCAAGGTGCGAGGTGGACAGATGATGACCTGGCGTAGACAAATGAAATCGTTCACGAAGAGGTTGGTCATCATCATCATCATATCAGCCATGAGCCTGACCAAAGGTACTGTGGCTCGGGCTGCCGCTCACCTCAACAGTGACGTGGAATATCCTAGAAGAAAACGTTACTAAGAAGGTTGAAAATTAATAGAAGTCTAAGCAAAAGAACTAGAAATGGTATGAATGCAGGTACGCCATTGACTGCGACACGCCGCCATCTCGGATAGCGTCTCCAACCAGCGGTTTGAGTGATCACGAGGACCCCATCCAGGCAGGCGACACCTACCCACTTTACTCAGTGGAGCAGTCAGGGTTCTCATATTTCGTGACCACGTAGTCGCTTGACCGCCACGTGGTTTCACCCAACTGTTGGCGGTCTCAGTATATAATGCCCGGTATGGTAAACGCTCAGCTGGCATGCGGAGTACGTGACCTAACCATCGCAGGCTGTGCAACGTGAGTAGTTGACCGATCGATCGCGCATCCCGAGCGTTCCGGAATACGCGCCGGCGAACTGCCGTATTGCTCACGCGATCAGTCCACTTAATGTGGGCTAACTGGCGGAGACAACGATGGTCAAATACAGCAAGCTTGTTGATATCTTCCTTGCGAGCAGGCCATGTCTCCGAACCATAGAGCAAAACAGAACGCACACAAGCATTATATACTCTTCCTTTCAGCGACAATCGAACGTCTTTTCGACGCCACAGATGACGCAGGTTGGCAAAGGCAACTCGTGCCTTTGCTATCCTCGTTGATATCTCGTCAGCAATATTACAAGCTGACGAGATAGTGCTACCCAAGCTTGTGAAACTATCCACAGTCTCAAGCGGATTACCTGCAATAAAGAAAGTAGGAGTGGAAATGCCCCAGTCTTGAAGTAACACTGCACTTTGAAGGTGCGAAGCGCATTCCATACAAACCAGCCCGGTCATTCACCTTGTTCAGCATGGTCTGCATGTCTTCGGCAGAGGGGCTAAGTAAGACAATGTCGTCCGCGTACTCCAGATCGGTCAACCGAGCGCCAGGAAGCTCAACACCAAGTCCACTGGACTCCTTAAGCGCACCCTCTAAAATGTCGTCCATGACAAAATTGAACAGGAAAGGGGAAATCGGACACCCTTGACGAACACCACTAGAAGTGATGAATCCCGAGACAGCTGTCCATAAACCCTCACCCTGCTTGCAGAGTGAGCATACAGTGATCTCAACAGATTCACGTATTCCCTGGTACTCCCTTGCGAAGAAGACAGTTCCAGAGAACGTTACGAGCAACTGAATCGAAAGCAGCTTTCAGGTCCAAAAAGACCAAGACCGTCGGCTGCCTGTATGCCATGTGTTCCACAGATCCGTCGCAAGGTAAAATGTGGTCAACGCACCCTCGACCGGATCGGAATCCTGCCTGTTCTTCACGTATCTGGCTTTCTCTGGGTTTAGTGAGCCGACGTAAAATGAGACCAGTGAGTAACTTGGAAGCAACAGATACCAAACTGATGCCTCTGTGGCTGTCACATAGACTTCGAGACCCCTTTTTGAAAACGGGAATTACTGTTGACAAGCACCAATCGCGAGGTACCTCTTCAGTCTCCCAAATCGTCCGGAGGAGTTTAGTCAGTTCTGATATTAACCTTTCCCCGCCATCCTTGAAACAGAGAAGGAGGATCAGGTCTGGTCCAGGAGCCTTGTTACGCTTCAATAATTTGAGCTCTAGGACCACTTCTGCTTCCGACGGAGGGCCGTCTGGAACGCAATAACTGACCATTCGGGTCCCGTCGTCCACATAATCTGGTTGAGGCCAGCTGAACTGTTCTTCGAAATGTTCGGCCCATCTATCAAGTCGACGCGATTGATTAGTGATAAGTGAACCATCTTTTTCACATATGGTCTCACTTACACCAAATCGACGACCAGTACAACCACGGATCAGGGAAAAAAGCCTTCTACAATTTCCAGATAAAAAGGCCCTTTCCATCTCTTTCGACTGTTCGACCAAGTAGTGCTCACGGTCTTTGCGCAAGCTTTTAGTCAGCTTGCGTTTAAGTTCTCGACGGTCGTCATCATATTCAGAACCAGGTGGGATCGAGCGACGCTTGTTCATAAGGTTTATCGACGCGACGGAAATCCAGTTCTGTCGCAACTGAACAGCTCCTTCGGAACATACCTCTTCACAGCATGATTTCATAGCTGCAGCGATTTGTTCCCAGTGTTCGTCACCAGAAACCCTGAGAGAGAAGCGCTTGAATCGACAGTTATCTAGAGGTGAGCTCAAATGGATAACGGTGCTAGAATCGTAGACTCGCGTCTCCGACACGCAGCACACATCAAGCTCCAGACTTGAGAGAGTACTAGCCAGAGCAGCTTGCTGACCGACTTGTCGGAGAGTGCGGACATTGAAGGCGCCAATGTTTACCGGTTGTCTTGGCCTCAGAAAACAATTATCGCCCGAAGGCACATGGAAGGGCAGAAGAAATGGGGGGTAAAACAGTAGGAGAAAGTCGTATTGGGTTAGTAATGTCACTGTCGGGAGAGCGATAACTTCTGATACTTCCCGGTCGTTTATGCCGCGGAAGGGGGTTGACTTGAGGGACCCCACCCGAGTCTCTGACTAAGGACAA
>LOND01000343.1:85489-97456 GCA_014220965.1 Paragonimus kellicotti
ATTCTGGGATAGCAGTGTAAATTGTGGATTAGAAGCATCAGATCTACCAAATCCGATACGCAATAATCCGAATGTAGAATGGAGTACTCCAGACGGAATACAGAAGCAAACGTCCCGCAGGTAGTCGATGTTCGGTGACTAAGGGGTATAGGGTAACCCTCAAAAAGGACTAAGTGATGTTCTAACCACACAGAAGTAGAACGTGCAATGGTTGATATCTTGACAGTTAGGTGACAACCATTACTATTAACTCTAAAATAACTAACTGTTGAACGACCCACTAATACTGGAAACTCTGAAGTGAGACCTGTTGGTATAAAAACTTGTACTAGTCAACAATACTCGATGGTAGGAGAAACTTGATATAATGACCGCAGTGACACTCACCGGTATCACAACACCTGACAAGATTTATCAATCGAGCTATACAAGGCCAACTAGAGGCAGGGAAACTCTAGAGAGTGAACGGTAGTTGTGGATACTCAGAAAGCCTCATTGACTATAGCAAAAGTATTGCTCACAGAGATCTTATGGGAGAGAGCGATTTGGGAAAGCGTATGGAGTAAAATAAATGCTGAACACAGGTCCGTGGGGGAAAACGCAAAACCCCAAGCCGAACAGTTCAACCGGTTCTCAAAAGACAAATCATCACTTTAATTACTGCTCAACCGGGATCGACATGTAGGCCATATTGGTTTTCACCTCATCAACCGTACGAGAATCACAGGAGCTGGGTGTCTATGTGTCGGGCTGTTTGCTGAACTTGGTATTCAGGTCGCACACGTTTCATTACCAAGCGAGTTGACGTTATCAGTGTGCGGAGGTCTGAAACCGAAGATTGGTGGAGTTTGATAGACGCTCGGTCTTAGCAACAGAATTGAGTAAACATTTTACCTAATTCTGATCGCTTGATCCCTTTCCTTTGACTGGACTAGTCACCTTTACTTCCGATTGGCTATCCACTGTCCGGCCTTGACCATCGATCTACTCTGTCCAAGTTACTCTGTTCAGTCATACTGGCATTTAAACATAATTGCTTTTACACCTGTTTGAGTACTTAGCTTACATTTGCCCACAGATTGACAAATTGTGTGTTTATTTATTGAATCGATGAATGAAGACCAGGCCTCAAATATACAGGAGAATTTCTTGAAGCCTGGTACTCACCAACCGGTTTCATAATCAAACACGGAATTGAACAAAACCTGTGAGCCAGTGAGAGCCCACAACTTGAGGAAGAGTAAACCCGATCATGCCTAAATGCCAGCAAAGCTAAACAACGCAACCTGGACAGGGTAGATCGATGATCAACGCTGAACAATGGATAATCAATCAGATCAAAGTTAAAAAACGGAAAGGTGACCGATCTTGCCAAAGGAAAAATATCAAGTGATCAAACCTAGGCCAAACTGCAGCAGCAACAAGAAGTGGCCAATCAGACTCCAGATTAAAAGTTCAAAAATAATGGGAAATAACCAATCACAATTAAAACAAGTCACTTACTTTTGTATCAAAAAGCGGGAGGCCAATACCTCTCACGCACAATCTACTAAGCACCGATGATGTCAAACTGTTTAGCGATTAACCCTTTTGTAACCTAAACGTCGAGCTTGGCGAACAACCGAGTGTTTAAACCATCAAATTGAGCTATCAATTCCGTCACTATTCCCAACAATTAAAAATTGGGTATTTGTTAGTAGATAGCAAATGCCGGGTATTTGTTGCTTGATCTATATTTGTATCACAACAGCCAGCTGATAGCTGAGACCAAGCAACGCAGCAATCAGACCTTCAACCTTGGTTAGTGCTGACAAACGGTAGTTTGCCTGATAAACTACGCTCCCTACACTTTTCAGTGGAAACATGTCACAATCGACTTAAGTAAATTACAATGGAGTACGGAAATTACGGTACATCCAGTCTAGCTTCAGTTGCGGGCATCTGGCATCAGGGTAATGTGACACGCGTGACTGACTTTTCAACATTAAAACGCTGTGCCAGGAAGCATGAAGGCGTAAACTAACATGGCAAGATGAACATTTAAAAAATGCCCCGTTGCGAAAAAACCGTTGTCGAAATTGGTATTTTAAGGGAAAAGGGTCTATAGCATACATAATTGCCCATCACATTCGAAACAGAAAGCCTGTTATTTAGTGGCTAATATACCCATTAGACTTCGGTTCCTTGTGAATGCGTTCCAATCACAGTCGACATGTTCCTTAGTCACGAGTAAACAAAGTCAGCGTACTTCATTCATGCGTCCGGTGGTTCTGCAGACCGGCGAAAAATCATCCACTACATCCTTGGTCGACGCACAGTGAGCCCCAAAAAAAGTTCACACGTTAATTAACATTTGATATCCTGTCTTAAAGCAATCAGTAACGTAGGAACGCCGGTAGATATGGAAGTGTCTCCGATATATTAATCGATCTGTCCAGATCACTGTTTCGTCACAATCTGATTAGTTTGCATGATCGCGACTGATCAGGTTTTGCTAACCACAATCCTGAGTCCCGCCATTCCGGTGAAATAAAACATATTCAGCATCAGCAATCTGTTTCCGATCATGGTAGGTTAGAATAGACGCACATAAGAGCTGCGCAATTAATGGACGAACATCCGGAAACTTTATACGATAATGCATAAGATGACAGTCCTATCTAACGTGTTCACCTTCATGATCTTAAGTACATTTCTTGTCCTTTAGGTACAAGAGGTGATTGTTTGAAAATCAAAGGGTGACCACTGAAAAACTATGGACACCCGTTTGCGATTGAATGCAGACTCATAAACAATCATCTTTGGTTCTCAAACGATCCCGCTTCGACCCAACACGATTGCCACTGGGTCAGAAACGATAGGAAATACCGCAGTCAGGTAATGTTGTTAAACTGGAAGTTTACGAGCAACGTAGCTCAACGAACGTTTGAAACCATGATTTCACAGCTGTACTGATATTGAAAACTGTCAAAATGTGACGGAAACATTTGTAGTTTCGAGGGCTAAAGGTGCGGAGTTACTCCAAGAAACAAACAGTACATTTTCAGTAGTAACCGATATGCGTTACGATGGACGAGCTGATAAAATAGTAGTATGCAGTAGTTCGGGCATTTGTGTACGAACGTCACTCTGTAGAAAACAAATCAGACCGTCGCACGAGAGCACACGATTCTTGGTTAACTGATTGCAATGGAACAAAGAGAAATGTCACCTACCGGAAATCCGTCGAAACACCCAGATTATACAAACCGGTCCTTGAATCCGGCATCATTTCACCATCGTCGTCATCATCTTCATCATCATCATCTGTGACACTGGGAACAACATCTACTCCGGTGGTGGACACGGAAAGGAGGGGATGGCGAGCCATGAAGCAATTACCGCCATGCTTCTCTAACGAGATCAGCTGGCCCGGGGCAACAGTCGTTGCAGTTGGACAGGCGAATGGATAGAGATTTTCCATTGGTTGACCGAGATTCTCCGAAAACTCAGGAAGGCCATAAACTGATCGCATCCATCTTCCATTGGAAGTATTGACTTGGGAATCCACTGAAATAGCACCGGGTATCGATATCATTGGCATGTCCGAGCCAGTGGAAGGCAGTGCAGGCCAATGTGAGGAGGTAGGCACGTGAGAACGTGAGACAAGCGCTTGGCGTTCGGCTTGCCGTGCTCGCTTAAGAGCCTCACGAGCAGCTTTTTGTTCTTTCAAACGGTCTTCGCGTTCTTGGCGTTTGACTTCACGTTCCTTCTCCATTTGTTCTGTTTAAGAGCAAAAGATAAACACAACATAGTTCGTTATAAATAAAACTACCTGCAACGGTCGCCAACAGTCTGAAAGATGGCATCGTTGTTTATAGCACACTGTCCGATAATACCGCTATCCACTGATGTGGATGGTAACAAGGTTTCTGTGCTGATTAAACACAGTCATCAACTTGCTCAACAGAGCAATCAGGGCAAGTACAACTTGTGAGCATGTCACTGTGTAGCTTCCCTGCGATTTTTACGAGACCACTTGACAACGGAAAACTGAAACAAGACCACTTGCATGTTCACTGCAAACTAGTCAAGTGTTGATTCTACAATCCGGTACTACCAAGACGACAACAACAGTATGGTCAGCAGTTTCCCAGATACTTCGTCGGCAACGTCTCAAGCTGAGAAACGTTAGTGAGATACGTGGCACTCTGTCCAAACCATCAGAGTGCTTGATCGAGTTGCGATTCTATACCATCACTGGCAGCTACACCAAGCAATCCACAGGGCTGTAAATACCCCCAGCGGGATATAGGGAACGTAGTCCAACAGCGTACACTGTACAACACTATCGACTCGGGCATTCACAAATAGACTATAACGTTGCTCACACGATAAGCCCAACTAACACAAATGAATTGGTAGGAAGAGCGAAAATTGAACACAGAGAACTCATACGCACCATCCGTTCGGAGGGTCGAATGTTGCGAACTGTAGAACATGAGGAATCGCCCATATGCAGTATAAACGTGAGTCTCAGCCAATAAACAAATATCACAAGGAGTCAAAGTTCGCGAAATTTGGTAAATGTATGTTGTCCTAATGAACATTTTGTCAGCGGTGCAATAGACTAATCAAGTGAAGCAAGTTATCGAAGCAGAGTAAGTGGTCAACACTGTCAACCAGAATATCGGTAATAGCCAGAGTAAGATAAACATTAAAAAGATCTTGCAATAATGCCTTGTAATTTGAAAGAACAGCGTATTTGATGACGATCGGTCACAAAACTTGCCCACTACTTGAAAAAACGAACAAACGATGTTTAACTAATCACCTGAAGAAGGAAATTCTGACTAACCCATTACAGAATGTCAGAAACGATAATTGCAGAGTAGGGAGAGATTGGATGCCTGTGACGAACGATACTCGCAGCAGAAAACATTCGAGATGATGGTAACAAACGTCCACTCTTACACTTAACGGAATTACAAGAGTTTTAGTGAGCTGGCGTGCTTCATCGAAACTCCTCTAAGTCAATGTGAATAACAGAGTGAAAGTCAACTTTCGTGTACAAAATTGCGATGATTATTCGCGAGTACACGGAAGCCACTGTCCCAATGTCTGTTGCAAAGTAATGACGTGACATATGCGCCAACTGGTTCTACTCACATTTTATTCTCTAAACGTAAAATATCAACGCACCATAAAATTGGTTAGTATCTCCGAAGCGATAAAGGTAACGTCACTACCCACATGGTATACACATGACGATCCAGAGCGCTTGTGATATAGGTGTGATTGATGATAGACGCCGATCACAAGGCATCTCAGTCTCTCATATAAAATCAGGGGATGCAGTCAATCGAGATGCACATCAATCACTACTTTTGAAAAAGAAAGGTCGAGTCCACAGCTCCATTACGTCTCAACCAACCAAACCCCAAGACTTCGATAGTTTCTGTTGGGAAAAGGTATTTTTTCCCAAGAATTCGCCATTTACCAGGAAAAATGAATTTTTCAATTTTAGGAACTTCAATGCCCGCCAATCTTTTCAAAGTTCGAGTTCGCGCTCGCCTCTGATTGGTCCGTTGAGTGGCCTAGGCCCAAGGCCGCTCAAAACCTATAAATACAGTTGCTGTAAACCACTATTTTGCCTTCGGGCTGAGCAGCAAATAAAGCTCGTTTGAAGGCCGTCTTTTTCCTTACTTGTTGGGGGTTCTAAGTTGCGAGAGTTGGGTTCCGATACTTGCGCTCTGATTTTCGTGCAGTTTTGCGATATCGTTGCGTTCGTTCGTGATAGAGATACTGCTCGCGGTCTTTGTGTTCCGTTCATGTCTTTCTCTCTCAAGGGGTCGTAACAGTTTCTAAGATATTATTAGGCGGCTGCGAAACAGTGTCGTTAATGGTTAAGGAGGTCAGACAGGTTGGAATGTTTGCATACAGTCGTACGCGTCAAACGGCATCAGTTGATAGGCAACGGAGAAGTTGATAAGTGGGTATCTGTTAGAGGATCAAAGCGGTCTCATCTAAACATCGAAAAAGGGTAGATATAGATTGTTAGTACACATCTTAAAAATGTCAACGCACCGGTTACTACGCCGTGTATTTTTTGCGGAACTCTCAACCCCTTTAGTGTGAAGCAGGTAACGACCAAATCACGACTTGAAGAAAATAAGCGCGATGACTAGTAGGCTAGGAACAGTAGTTAGAGTTTGTCTTTTATGTTTGTGACCCCTTGTCTCACAAATGTGGTGGATGAAGACGTTAGAAGAAATGGCGGCTAACCAAGTACAAAGACATTCATTTTTCCACTAGTTTGCCGTGAAGTGGTGATAAATAGTGAAACGGGATAGTGATAGTCACAAGGAAGCAGATGTCATCATAATTTTACTTGCAGCTAGATTTCTCGGTTGCTAGGGTGATGTGAAAGGTTTCAGTTTGCAAACGCATCTAATGCACAAAAATGTGTACTATCCTTGGGCTTCATTTTCAAACCTAACTTTTATCTATTTCCCACGGTTGAGTCAACTATCGGTATAAACCACCAATGTACTGCCAACTTTGATATCAGTGACGACGACTGGGGTTCGAGAGACTTTCGTAGGAAATACCGCAACTAAATTAACGAACAACAGACGGTGCAGATCAATTGGACTCATTCTCAAGGCGTCTAGTCAAGTTGGAAATTTACTGATTCCCTCACTACCTCCTTGTCGGTCGCTAGGACAAGCATGAATGAGGGAAACTGACGATCGACTATTCCCTGGCAAGATACAGTTGCATCAGTTCAATTTATCCGGACACACGCGGTCTTTATACATAAACCAAATGAATCACACCATAAATGGTACATAAGATCAGGGGATCGGTCGATGTAACGCTGGATTCGATGAATCGATAAAAAGTTACTACCGCAGCAACTGCAGTGCTTCTTTAGACCAAATCTGTTTGTAACTGACCGGCATGACTACTAACAAACCGAGCGTCCAAATTAGTGTAACAGATGAACAGTGGTGTTGTTTTCAAAAACAACATGGAAATATGTAGGCCAGAACTCACTGACACGCCTCAAAAGCTTAGATTTAATACCGATAGTATACCAGACATTCAACTGAATTTTGTTCAACTAGATGTAGAAACCGAAAAACTTGTGAACTGAAGAATTTGAAACAATCTGTACTATGTACAAACCTTTTTTCAACTGTTTTGCCTTCGGACCAAACGCTGGTAACTCATCGAAGTTCAGCAGTTTTATACCAGAAGATTTCCGACAATTGGCGGCACTCGGAAATCTGGCAGTCAGCTTCTCTGAAACGAATGCCGAACGAACTTCACTTGGACGTTCATGAACAGCATCTTGATTAGATCGAGACCACGAACCAGCTAAATTACGACCACCATTGTCAGATGATTGACTCCATGATGGAGGGGCGACGACTCCTTTTTTGTTCCGGCCCGGAGTGAGATTGCGTCGAGGGATGGCCGTCTGACTCCCGAGGAACCCCGAACTATCCAGGTCATGATCATCATCTGCCTCTTCAGACCTGGCGAAACTGCGGCCAGGAATAGGAACATGTACGCGTCTGCGTTGGCATTCGTCTTTTAATCGTTCCAGATACGATTCCTTCAAGTTAGCAGATTGGGGTTTTCCCCGACATCGAAAGCTAGGATTTACTTTTGCCAGTTCGGATACGGATGAAGCACATTGGCGTTTTGTAGGCGGAACGGAATATTTCGTTAAAGGACCGTTGGATACGAGCGCCAAAACGTCTTCACCCAAAAATTCAGCCAACAATGGTGTTCCTACAACTCTCCAGTCGGTTGACGACTTTAAAAGCCTTTGGATATTTTTTCTAAACGCTTCATTTGTAGGAGATATGTCAAAATTGAGATAATTCAACGATTGTTTGCTGTGTAAAATTGTTGCAACAGCTTTGACAAGATTGTTTTCTTCATCCAAAGCTTGGAGAAAGATGTTTTCGATGTGCTTGTTAATCTGATCGAAACAAGTGAAGAAAAAAGTAATAGTAGTATGGTCAGAGAACAGCTTGCCGATGGATTTGATAATTCACAAAAACGAAAACAAATACAACAAAAATTGAAGAAAAACTTGTGGGTACAAATGTGAAATGTAACAACAACACTTAAGAAACGAAGCCAACGTTTAGCCAGGACAGTGGAAAGACAGAAACTGGCAGACGAAATATTTTTTTATTTACTCTAGCAGTAAAAAACAATCACCAAGACTAAACGTAGGACAAATGGGGCGCGGCAGAAAAAACAACAAACCAAACAGGAGGTAAACACTGAGGTTATGTTACGTTCGCGGGAGTCTCTGCCATACGAACATTTATTAGTGAACTTAATGCTGACCGGAATTACTAATCGCGACTGTCTTAGCAGAGCACAGAATGTACCGGCTTAGTATGTGCGGGAGCTTTCAGAATACCGAGTCGAATCATCTAATGACACGTGGTGAACAGACTTCCGGTAACTGGTGAAGCCGGAAGTTTGTGTGCATTGGATACGAACAAATCAAGCTATGCAGCCATATTCTGAACTCATTTCGGTAAACAGCTCTTCGCTTGGCAGTTCAAGCTTTAAGACGTCGCAGGTATACACAAAATGCTAAACAATAATAGTATCTCTATTTCGGTTTATATTTACCAGAGGTTTTCGCTTCCATTTTCTCAATAATTTTTTCGTCTGTTGCAATGAACGACAGCTCCAGCCACATTGTCCATTGGGCAGAGTCATGGCCGTTAGGAATTAATGGGCGGATAAAACACAATTCCAAGCATGGTAAAAAGTGCTATGGATAAAACTCAGTGCATTACCAATGAATAGGATGGCATGTTTATTAATACTGAAGAGCTCCGTTTGCGAACAAGAACTGGCGTCAGTTGGATTCAAGACAGTCACAAAAACTGTATACCCCAACGTGGCACGCGCACTATCATTTGGGCTATGAAGCTACGACGGTCTGAGATACACACACTACATGAAGTGGTTAATTCTGAGTTGATCAAACCAAGAGACTTATCAGGCAAACAAGAGTGTGCACAGCGAGGAAGAGAAGAGCAAAGCGCCGTACACTGACCAGGGAAGACAAACTGACTTGAAACTGGAGGGCGATGGGACAACTGTATCCTCAATGAGACAAACATCCACATTCACATCATTAAGAGCAGCCACAGCATTAACACTGGCATCAACTACAAAGCATAACGGTCACACAACCGTGTAGAAGTTATGTAAAAACCAAACGAGATGGAGCTCAAACCATAAAAACTTTGTTTCAATTCAGACAACTAACATAAAAATGCCTACACTTTGAAAACAAATAAATAAGATGCATGTGAGAGTGGAACGTCGTTTACAAGACAATATCCTCAAGATGCGTACCGTCTCATTATCTCGCATAATTGAACTCGATTCCAAAGTCTTCATTCACAGATCATGTGAGATAAGAGAAAGAAAAGTAATATGATCGATGTCGTGAGAAGTGAATCGTGATTGACCTGATCGAATATTCACCTCTCATCAGCTTCATAAATACCGCCAAATCTACCAACAACCAACAATAGTTGTGTTCCGAGAAATCAAGATAACCTTTGATTGTGTCGGCGCAGATATTACACAGAATTACTTGTTAAGGAGCAGGGTGCCTGACACTTATGTGTCCACTCCGAAGGCATCATACACTTAGACTTCAGACAGAATCAAGGCACATGGCAAACAACCACCGCCTTTTGCTGTCCCCAATGGAGCTTGGAGGGTTCTCGTTTATTATTTTCGATTCACTTTTGTCACTGATTGTCTTGAATGAGGCTAAAAGTGATTGCCATGGCGACAGCATCGAATATCTCCCAGGAAACAAGAAAGTATCGTTGAATTACACCGATAAAAGCGCCATGTATGATAAAAAGAAGTACAGGCAGAACAAGACGCGTTGGTTGGCTTGGTGATTAAAACAATACGATGTAGCGCGCACTATGTACCGTTTATGTGCAACGGGTTTTTTATAACTGTTAACGGCCTGTGACTACACCTAGGCCGGATGGTGACCTCTTAAACATAGTTGAAAGTTCAGTTTACCCGGAAAGTTGTACCAAAGGTAGACATGGCGCTGGAGAAAATTTCCTACATCTCGCTACAGCCAGGTTGGCAGTTACAAACGTGAATCCCTATTAGTAACAGCATGACACGTTTCCCGGTAAACAATAGGTCGTGTGGGAAGTGTTACCTAAAGATCAGAAAATTCAACTGCCCCAATCGGCGAAGCTTGTCGGATACCTGTTTTGGCAGTCGCCGTTATGAAGCAATGCCCACGTGATAACAACCCTATGAGCAAAGATGAGGTCTGACGACGAATGTTAGAAAATCACAGTCCACTCCGGGCAAAGAAATCCCATTCTGACAATGAAGGTAGCCCGAAAACGTTTTACTCGTACTAGCCAAAGGCTTGTGTTACATGCCTTGCTTGCGCTCTCTGTTTAGCACATCATTTAGGTTCAACACAGTAAAAATGAAACAAACAAATCAAGAATCGATTGTCGTAAGAACCTTTAGACTGTTGGATAAATGGACGCGGGCTGTCAGCATCTGTCCAGTTGGCCCGGACATGATATGAGAAGAGAGTCTTACTTGCGACATGTGTGCTAACGGAATATCTACTTACCCAGAAGGAGACTGAAACACGTTTTCCTTGTTGTTGCTAGCTGTACAGCTTACTTTCTGATGTCGATTGAAGACGCGTACTTTGTTGAATAGAGAGTTCACTCAACCAATCATCACTTTACTCGATTCAATAGAATTCTATTCAGATGTATTTACATGTAGCTCATCAAAGAACAAAAAATCGCGATCAACACCAGTGTGAAAGGTGGATTACTGAGTCAAAATTTCGCCGATAAAAGTTAGATGGAAGAGTACGTGTGGACACTCACAATACAGTTACGGTAATCCAGTCAATGCATGAGTCGCTGTGATCAAAGGAAAGGAGCAAATTAGTCTTTTTGGATCACACCGTCAACGATATGAGCTATAGGAACTTACTGCGAGAGTACTAACCATTGACATTGGGCGCCAAGACTGGACGAAAATTTTACAAAAATGCTACTATGACTGGCCGATAAAGCTTTGCACTGGAAGTCAAATCGTTTTTTAAACACTCTCTTCTGTGGTAAATTCATAGGGATTTCCGTATTCACCTTTATTTTATTGTTTACGCTACTCGGAATATGGTGACTAGTCAGGTGAAACAGTAGCAAACAGCGAATCTGCCGTAGAATAGATGCACAAAAGAACAAGTGTTATTCAGCAAAGACCACCTAGTGAGCTGTGCTAAAGAGAGTGAACGGATGTGAAAGCACGATCGGCTTGAGATCGAAAACTGTTATCTTTTTGGCATCAGTTCCGATCTGGCTAGCCAATGACAGCCGACATTGACCAAATGCACTGTCCAGCAGTGTCAGAGAACTGAGCGCTGGAAACTGTACTCTCTATTTCATGTTCAAGAGTGTACGCTCACTGTGGCAGGTAAGCAGCAGTCAGAACCATTGATGTATTGTTGTCTGTGATTATGACGATGATGTACACTCATTGTTACGATCGAATCTTATCGTTGCAGATAGTTATTGTACTTTTATCCGATGATCTGTTTACTCTAACCGTTCGTCATACTTAACGTTATCAATGTGGTCACAATGGATCACAATATCCCCGCCTTCGGACTAGTGTCTTGTTAGACTGGTCACACCTACAATTAACGTTACAATCGTTTTAGTACCATACTGAGGGGCTTAAATCAAAGTGCATTATACACTCTTCGTGTTCTGATATTGCGTACTTCGTCGGGTTATAACAACTGGTATCGGTCAATGGCAGATCGTCAACAAAGTTTCGATATCCATCGAGGAAGTTCAGAAGCTCCTAAAGCACCAGCAGGCAATTTGAAGCCGTTCAGACAAGGCTGATTGAAACCAC
>LOND01000343.1:114163-124698 GCA_014220965.1 Paragonimus kellicotti
CAGCAGACATCAACATTCAACGAGTCTAACGTTCGTGTGAGAGCGACCTGTTTTCCTATCTGTTCTAGAATGCGAATGTTGAAAGCACTTACAGTAATTCGGATTCTAGGTCTAAACAAGCCTGTGCCGAAAAGCAGTGGGTGGATGAAAGTGTACCAGAATTGTTATTTTTTTTACCGGGAAAAGATGTCAAACCTTCCTCCAACCCCAGACCTCGAGAACCAGGAGACTGTGATTTGCCAGATCTTTACCTATTGACCTATGAGTGACTGCCGGTGTGGTGCCACACCGTCCAGTTTAGCCTAATAGATCATCGAGATATACAAGCCGTCACACCGCGTCAAGGTCCAGTCTCCATAAGTCGCCCGAACGACGGTTAAGTATCTTGCATTTACGAGCGCATCCTCTGGGCAAATGACAAAACAAAACGGGCACGCACAACAGCATGGTCCGAGTCCAGGTGGTTGCTCCAAAAGGCACGACAGTCCTTAACAGAGTGGCGCCACCTGTAACTGACTGCTATGATCCAACTGTGTCCACGGCTGAGAAGCACACGGAGGTCTCCATGTAACACAGTGCTTCTTCCTGTGTTGAAATGCGGTGCTCGAAATATAGGCCGTGGGACGTGTACACCTGTAGCAGTCTTCCACCGTTGTCACTGTTGTGGTCAGATATGAAACACCTCACAGCGGCTTCTGTTCTGGAGAAAGACAACCAAGCTGGGCATTAAAATCACCGGCTAGTATGATGATGTCAGAGTGTTTAGTCTGCTTCAGAAGGTCAACGAGGGCGTCGTAGAACGCATCTTTGGTAGCATCCGAACAGCTGTCCGTTGAATCATACATCGATATAATGGATACACAACGCTTTCAGATTTGTGTTGACAGGCTTTACCTGATGTATTGAGTCTGACAGCGCACAAGCGACTGTTCACTGGGATCCAATCGAGCAAACATTGCTCTGCTCTGGAACTCAGTGCGATTCCCACTCCAGCTTGACCACGAGATTCAGCTTCGGCGTCACCAGAAACCCTGAGAGAGAAGCGCTTGAATCGACAGTTATCTAGAGGTGAGCTCAAATGGATAACGGTGCTAGAATCGTAGACTCGCGTCTCCGACACGCAGCACACATCAAGCTCCAGACTTGAGAGAGTACTAGCCAGAGCAGCTTGCTGACCGACTTGTCGGAGAGTGCGGACATTGAAGGCGCCAACACCAACGACTTTAGAAAAGAAGTATGACCCGAGGATACAGGCTAGGCAGCAAACTTAGGAAGAGAAAAAATTCTGATGCTTCCCGGTCGTTTCGACCGCGGAAGAGGACGGACTTAAGGAGTCCCACCTCGAGTCTCTGACTCAAAAGTCTGACCTGCGAGAAAACAGGATACAGGGTTTTCTTGGGGACCCCACCCGGAGCCAATGACTCAAAAGTCTGACTCACTTGGCAGTGAGGGGCTTGCCTAGCCCGAGGGCGCAGTGAATAAGACATTGATGTCTGATTCTGAGCACTGCTGCGCGCAGTGGAATACTCGAAGCTAAATCGATCGTATCAGATAATTCGCCAGCAGTCACGGTCAATCGTTGAGTAGTCGAAGCGATCTTTGTTTGAGAACACTTTTTCTAACCCCCATCAAGATTCAGAAGACAGCAGTGCCGCAACTATAAAAATAGTTCTGCTGTATGCCCATAGGATCGTGCCTCACTACCTAAGCACTCCTACGCGGTCAGTAGTGCGACATACAATCCTATGAGTGTAACTGCTTTTCGTCTGGCTGCTCCCCTTTGGCCTGTCTGACAGGGTTGCACCTGGAAGGACCAAAGTCCTAGTCAGCATAGCCTTCCGGATCGATGCAATGCACAAGCTTGACCACCAAGTCAAGGTAGCAGAATAAGTCAGTTCCACCGCTATAGTAGACATTTCCCAAATATGCAGCGACGAGCTGCTGCGTTATCCACACGATGAGGCAATTTGATATAGGTCAACTTGCGAAGACAGAGGTGATCAAATAATGAAAGTCTATTACACCCATCAAAACGAACGCGCCAGATCGCTGATCCACAGAACAAGGCTAAGCATTCATAGCCCACGCCATTCAACAATCGGACGTTTTTTCGATGCCATCGCCAGAACTACCGAAACAGGCTCAATTTAATGTGCCAATGGTTACTAACTTCAATGAGAATATGACCAGAACCCGAAATTCCAAACCAAGAAGTGGTAATACCTCACGTACACCGAAAGAACAACGGAAATGGCAACCCACATTTCAGACGATCAGTGCGCCAGAGACATGTTTGCTTGCATGACCTGAGTCTCTTTAAATAAGCGTGACTGGCGCTTGCTCATCGTCCGCCTCGGATGAATAACACAGGGCATTACGCACCATAAGCCGTCGAAGAAGTATGTTGAAGGACAATCGGGTGCTGAATACCGGTGACTTTACCTTTTCAATAATTGACCTTTTCAGCTAGCTGCCCCTGCCAAAGACTACGGAATGCTACAATCTCATATTAGTGGTCGTCATCAGTGAATCTGCAGCAACGTAAACAACACGTGCAGAAGTCCGACCCATCTCGGCTGGGCCCAATCTTCACAAGCGACTCGCGTAATTAAATTAATGCCCCATCGGGTTTCAGCAACAAACCAATGATTTGGTTCACGCTAATATGTGACGCCGCAATTACCCGGAATTATAAACCCACTAGCCGGAGCTTTCGCCAAGCACCGTATGTCAAAAATAGGTTGGCCGATGGATGGAGAAATTTTCACCACCTACAAACACTGCAACGATAATACACAGGCTACAGGAAGGGGTTAGTGGGGCTACTTTACATTCTTGAGATGACTATAGACAAATTCCTCTTTTAAACCATGCACGAAACGCATCACCTAGTAGAAGAAAGTTTCACTAGACATGTTTCTTCTCTTCGGCACCAAAGTCATAAACTGAGTTGTCAAGACTATTAAAATCGTTGTGCAATGCCGATAAGGAGTAGAACGTCGTGAGTACTAACTTGCTGCAAAAAGTAATATATGGGGAGCGGAAAACCTGCGCCCAAAAATCTGAGATTCAAACGACATGGGGCAACCCGCAAACCTGGGACTTAAGACTATGACAGAAATAGATCAGCATTTCTCGGCAGCCAGAAAAAGATCAAGATTCTACAGAATGAATGCTAACATGTCACCGGGCATCAATAACCTATTATTCGTCTAACGAAGGAATGCGCTGCCTCAAGCATCATGCCATTCAAGCAATTATGACACAAGGACCTAGTATACTGCCTGAAAGCACAGTATCGCCTAGTTACAATGACAACGATAAAACTAACGCAATCAACATTGGGATCATTGCCATGTATCTCCAAGGTAGCAGAAGACAGTGGATGATGGCTCAGGAGAGCGCCTTTAAGTCACCAACGGATCGTCAGCATGGGCTCCGATAAGGATCTTCGCGCATCACAAATCTGTTGGTGGTGACTGACTCGCAGGTCACGGCTGGAATAGAGGGTCTATTAGTACGTGTCGTCCTCACAGACCTCATTAGTCATCATCGTCGTACACAATCATATCAACGGTCAATGCCGACACTTGAGCGCAATGGGGAGAAAGTGAAGGGATGGAACCTAAACCCAAACATTTAACATCATGGTGCCTATATCCTGCAGACCACAAACACCATGGATTACACGACAGGCAGCTAGTTATGAGATTTAACGGGTAGCTGTCTGGGTTCAGTACAACTTACTGAGCAGCAGGTTCATCACGAAAATTTACGGAGCTTTCTGGCGCATGGGGTTTCCACAAAGGTCTCGCATGAATTTCCGCTGGGCCACTTGTTGTCTTGCTGATGACGCCTTACTTTCACTTACAGCTCGGTTGTTTGTTTGCAAGGTGTAGGCGCCTTGATGTTGTATGTTTGAATATAGACGTAGCTATTTTTAGTAGTTAGGTCCACTTCCCCTCCCCTCTTCTTTTTTCTTTCTTCCTATATAGGTTTTTCTTCTTTTTTTCTTCGTGGTTGTGTGGCAGTTGGGCATCAGTGTGAACCATTGATGTATTGCTGTCAATGATGATGATGACGATCCTACTCTTCGTAAACAAGTCAGCCATGAACCAGCTGTCATGGTACATGTATGCGGGTATGATGCGCACACTTGTAGCGACCATTAACCGTATGGCTTCATTAAGGTTCCCGGCTGCAACCATGTTTCTTGCTTGTCTTGTTCTGTACGCATGATTCTGTGTACGCCTGCTATAGGAGGCCTGATATGAATTCAGTGCCACTTTCTTCAGTCGTGCAACTAATTGCACGCAGCGAACGCTTGTCCTTTTCCTAACGACTCATCTACTATTCCATTCTTCAAGGTCGTTTAACCCGGACCTTTTCGAGCGTTGTTTAACGCACTCGAAGGTTCCACGCACTTTTCGCTTGGCGCGCTTTTGAGTGCCGCCGAGTGGGCGGTAGCCCACCTCGTGCTTCTTTTTTCTTCTCTTGGTTGCTGCCGTTGGTCCCAGACTAGGCTAGAGCTAACTGCTTATCGCATTTTCAAACATTGCTGGAAATATGGTTTGTTTCCAAACCTTACTGCGCCCTTTCAGTTCAATGCTAGTTGGGAGTACGTTTCCACTGCTCTTCAGGAAATGGGTTTTAAATTGGTAGTGAACGATGGTCCTGCGCATACCCACTTGTCCACTACACACCCCTTCGGAGACGTTCGATCTCTGAAGCATTGTTTCCATGTGGTGCACCGATAGCCTGTGGACAATAATCCACCGCTGGACGCCAGCAAGTCATCAAGCACATTGACACTAGTGGCCTAATCTACACGACAGGTGAGTTAGGACATACACTTACTGCACTTGAAAAACACTATAGGGTCGTGCCCGCAGTAAACAGCTGTTCACGTGTAAACAGCCAGTGAGAGAAAGAGCAAACGATAGACTGACTTTAAACAGACTGCTGGGGAAATTCCCAGCAGATGTATTTCCGGAATATCACCACAACTTGTAAGGGAGGTAAACAGACATTTATGCACCCCTTATCTACAAATCGTCATCAATATTGCGTTTGGGTAACGACGCACAATGCGAAGTGTAGAGAAACCTTATTGTGAAGATCTTCTCATTGGTTGACACTCGAATGAAAGTTAAAATCACTGCAAGAACGATCGCCCTGATGGATGACTCGAAGAGCTAGCTAACAGATCAAACATTAGACTTAGGAATAAATATTATCACTTTCGAACAGCGGGAAAGCAGTGCTTAGGGTAGTGTACATAATTCCGTACTTAGACTTATTCTTTACGTACAATCTACAATGTCCGGCACTTGTAGTGAGATCACCTTCGACGTCCCCAAAATCCTAAACTCCCTGCGACGTGAGAGTTGCCTTACCAGTACCACCGTGCCTGTTTACATTATCTTGTGAATGTAAATTTACTACAAACCACTAACATCAAAGTTAGTGTGTTGGCGTAGGTATCGCAGTCTTAGTCGTGACTCTATAATGAATCCGCGCCAGCTCTGCTACTATAGGCTACATTCACTAGGATAACAATGTTTTAGCTGTCACCGTTGGGAACGCCGCCCAACCATTCTGACGCTTGTTTGAATTCTGAAGGTCGACTGAAGTTTCCGTCGACATTCGTCCTCTCTGGCGGTTGCCGTGCGGTTGTGCTCGAGGTTCTCTCACGTCCAACTCCCTAGCGCCTTTAACTGTTGCGTTGAAGTCTGCTTGTGAACGGTGAGTAAATCAATAAATAAAGTTTGTTTGCAGATTTACCGTCTTCTCACTACGACTTCCGTTCCGCGTTAACGTAAGGCTGGGAAAACCTTGGGCGTACGAAACCTAGGAACTAGCATCGCGATACACTAGACAGATGCATACAACTTGATTTTTTTCCTCTACGGTTTTGCTCGGTTGTTTTCATTGAAGTAAGATCCAGGCCCTTTTTATTCTTTTTTTTTTTTTTTTTTTTTTTAGTTTTTTTGCTTGGGAACTGAGTCATCTATAAGTTTTTTGACAGCATGTATCTCTGCTTCTTCTATAGTAAAACTGGTAACTGTAATACATGGATGACATAGACAGAAGCATACAATTGAGTTTAAGTTAGTAGTAACGCTTCTCGTGCGCATGTACAACCTTTTTTGGATGCTCCAGCGTGGACAATCGCAAAAACAGCGTTGGAAGTGGTAAAATTGACAAGAATAGCAACCTCAGAATTGAACTTATTTGATACTCGGGATGTTACTATGAGATTGACAGTTTATCTTATATGTTGGAATAAGTTCACAATGAAGATCTGGAAAAACACGCGACTCAAACTCAGGAGCAAGTTTGTTTAAATGGCAGAATGAAGAAGTAACAGCAGAGTTTTGACTTCACATCAATATTGCAGAATGCGGAATCAATAGAAATCAGTTTTTCTTCTGTAAGAGTAGTTGGATCAACTTCACGCGTCCACTGATTATCAAAAAAGTGCTGTCGGATGAACTTCTGCAAATCACCCATCCGAGGAGCCACAAAAATATCATTCCAACCGTTTTTAGTGTACGGCCACAACGATTGCGAGTTCACCATTCCATACGGAATTAGTGGTTCAGTGGGTTCAATGAATGGTGGACGGAAGTAGTAGGCGACAGCTTATGATGGTTGCGTTTCTCGAGAAAAGGAACTTCACTGGAAGCATAGTTCCCTGAGTTTACACAATTATGTAGTGTCCAGCAGTTTCAGTATTATTTTCTTAAATCATTTTTGTACATTTTGTTTATACCGTTTTGTTGACGCCGTCTGCAAATTTGTTTAAATTCATCACTAGCATTTTTGAATTCCACTGGCAACGAGAACTAACAAAAGTTTTGTGCAAATTCTCTGTCTTCTCGTTTTGCGTGGATTTTTGGCTTGCTTTTCGGCGATTGTTCACTGGTCCGAGGTTGAAGGCAATCACCGCTATTCAGTCAGTTTTTCCGTTTCGACGTCGCGGTATCTGTTGACTTAAAAAGGCCGTATGAAGACGGGGTAAGGATCGCTCTCGAGGTTTCAGAAAGACTGATACGAAGCAGAAGCGAACGACACTAATTTTGACGAACATAGTAAATAATAATCTAACAGTATCTTAATTCAATGGCAATCTATAAACACTCTGGAACGGTGCCTAGGAGAGCAGATAACTACCTCTCATGAAAAGTGATTCCGGTGATTGATAATCCTGTGAAAAAACTGTTGCCTAAGAAAGGCCCGGGGTCGGAGCTTACATAGCTTTTTGCCGTGAATTCCTTGAGTACTATCAACTACTGGAGGTAAAGAATTGCTGCACGAGTCCTGCGCTGAAGAAAAAGTGCGTAAGGATTAAGTCACCGCGGAGTCTTCGAAACTCAAGTGGATAAAGATCAAGAATTTCAAGACGAGACTCGTAGGAGAAATGCCGCAAGCCAGTGACCATTTTGGTGGCTACTCGCTGGACACGTTCGATGGCGAGTATGTCCTTCTTCAAGCCGGTGTATACGACTTGATTAGCATACTCAAGCAATGGTCGTACATGAGTCCCGTAAAGCGATTAAAATGCATGCCTGTCTATACGTGGAAAGGCTCTTTCAGTTGTCGGCATAAAGGAGAGAGTTGCTAAGAAAATAGGGTTGAGGAGGTCGTTGATGCATATCAGAAACAGCGGTGGCCGGAGTACGGATCCTTGAGAAACTCCAACGGAAATCGGAGGGGGGAAATTTCGGTTTGATCCTGTTTTCACTCTGAAGGTTCTGTTACCGAAAGAGGATGGAGTCCAGCGCAGATCCCATAAGCTTCTGGCTTATGTACGAAGGGACCATGTGGGACACGGTCAAAGGCTTTGGCAAAGTCGAAGAAGATAGCATCCGAGATGTGGCCATTGTCCTTGGCGTCTCTTAGGCTGTTCATGAAGATTAACATATTGGTTATACTTGACCGGTCGAGAAGAAAGCCATGCTGGGTAGAGAGAAAAGTTTATTTGAGAGGAAACGTTCAAGGATGGCGCATTTTAACAGACGCTGCATCATCTTGCATAGGATGCTGATGAGGTTGATCAGCGGATAAATAGCTGGAGAGTGAGGATTGCTTGCCTTAAATATAAGTGTGACAGTGGCCACTTTCGATGCTTTCCGGAAGGCTCCCGGTCCGAAATGCCTGTTTAAACAGATGTTGGAGGGGCACGGTCGAAACAAGGGCAGCTTCTGTGGATATGAACCACGTCTGGCCCAATTCACTATGAGGACTGAGCTTAAACAAAAGATGCTGAACGTTGAGCATAGAGAAGCCGGCTGTCAGGAATGAGTATTGTAAGTTCCTGCCCGACAAAATGGAATGTTATTCTAGCGGAACCACATTGTAGACTGCTGAATGGTATTCCCTAAATACCTCAGCAACCACTTGAGGGTTATGGGAGGTTTCCTGTCTGGAAGCCACAGAGAAAGCGCAGAGGGCTTAGTTTATCTTTGGAATCGCACGTACTTAGGACGAAAATTTTTATTCTCACGGGTTACCGGTAAGATATTTGACTATTTGTTAAATTGGTTGGTAGATTTCCTGTTTGTAATTGTTTCATACGGAGAGAAAAGCCTCTGGGTCTTCCGGCTTGCTCGTTAAATCCTGTTTAGATGATAGGCTAGGACGTGTATCGAGAGTGCGACGTATGTTCTGCAGAAGCGGGGCGCGAGAGTAGGACTTTCGCTTGTGAGAAACAAATGCGTCATCAGTTTTGTGAACAGCACCGTTGAAAGAAAGGTAGTATAAGTGTGCTTAAGAATGTCCTCAGTGCGTTGAGGATCGCTCTCTGAAAATTTTAGGGTAGTCTTTGTTTCGGCATTTTGGAACAATAGGTAAAATCACAAGCTATTAACATGAGGTCACTACGGCGAAGTCAATGAATAATGAAATTTGTTCTGCTCCGCGTGTCCAATGATCTACCAACGCTCAACGTTCACCATTGTTGTGTGGGCGTCAAGGCCACCTGTGTGCCCCACACTCGTGCTGAGACTCAAGCTGCGTTCTGATTGGTCGCGCCTTCAACGACCAACGACTCATTCGTCCACGCACATAAGAATGACGTTACCGCTTGTAAATGCAGCAATATAATACGTTCTTCCACTAAGCCACGTGTTCTGCTACCGTTGTTATAGCCTGTACGGCTCAGTGTTGACCACATCCAGGTAATGGTAAAGCACTGTTTCCATGTGGGGTCACCGAGTCAGCCTGGTAAGCGGAGAATATATGTCCGACCGCGTGGACGCCGCAGAAGTCGTCAAGCACAATATTAACTAGTGGCCTAGATCTACAGCGGACACAGCGTATCGAAGTTAGGCATGCATGACACGTCATATCATGGTGCAGCTGAAAAAACGAGCTATAGGGGTCTGTTGCCTTGCTATGTAACACTGTTCACTGGGTGTAGACAGCCATTAGAGAGAAAGAGCAAACGGATAGATTCTGACTTTATATATCTAAGAGGGTGTGGAAACTGGGCCTTAGGGGAAAAAATATATTTGTTTCGGCCCGTCTTCGCCCAATAGCCAAAAGTATTTTGGTTTTTTAAATCCGGAAATATCAACGTGGGGGCAGATCTCTTGTAAGGAGTAACAGAACGATTTATGTCACCCCTTATCTAACAGAATGCGCGCCACGAGTCGAGGAGGATATTTGTATGGTCCGTATTGTGGGGGTAGATCTGACGCACCACAGCGAAAAGGTGGTTAGGAGAGTAGCCTGTTGTGTGATAGTATCTTTTTCTCATTGGTTGACACTCGAATGAAAGTTAAAATCACTGCAAGAACGATCGCCCTGATGGATGACTCGAAGAGCTAGCTAACAGATCAAACATTAGACTTAGGAATAAATATTATCACTTTCGAACAGCGGGAAAGCAGTGCTTAGGGTAGTGTACATAATTCCGTACTTAGACTTATTCTTTACGTACAATCTACAATGTCCGGCACTTGTAGTGAGATCACCTTCGACGTCCCCAAAATCCTAAACTCCCTGCGACGTGAGAGTTGCCTTACCAGTACCACCGTGCCTGTTCACATTATCTTGTGAATGTAAATTTACTACAAACCACTAACATCAAAGTTAGTGTGTTGGCGTAGGTATCGCAGTCTTAGTCGTGACTCTATAATGAATCCGCGCCAGCTCTGCTACTATAGGCTACATTCACTAGGATAACAATGTTTTAGCTGTCACCGTTGGGAACGCCGCCCAACCATTCTGACGCTTGTTTGAATTCTGAAGGTCGACTGAAGTTTCCGTCGACATTCGTCCTCTCTGGCGGTTGCCGTGCGGTTGTGCTCGAGGTTCTCTCACGTCCAACTCCCTAGCGCCTTTAACTGTTGCGTTGAAGTCTGCTTGTGAACGGTGAGTAAATCAATAAATAAAGTTTGTTTGCAGATTCACCGTCTTCTCACTACGACTTCCGTTCCGCGTTAACGTAAGGCTGGGAAAACCTTGGGCGTACGAACCTAGGAACTAGCATCGCGATAAAACATGTATGACATTTACAACTTGATTGT
>LOND01000344.1:5054-16810 GCA_014220965.1 Paragonimus kellicotti
AATCCCGAAGTGAATATAGTTAGGAGCCATCGCACTGAATGAATTGTCTTTGAACAAACGGGCTACACCTATACTGCTACCTTGACGAGGTGGTCGGGCTTGTGTGCTGTTTTGATCCGGCGGGCTATGCTGACTAGGACTCCGGTCCTTCCAGGTTCAACCCTGTCAGACAGGCCAAAGGGGAGCAGCCAGACGAAAAGCAGTTACACTCATAGGATTGTGTCGCACTACTGACCGCGTAGGAGTGCTTAGGTAGTGAGGCACGATCCTATGGGCATACAGCAGCACTGCTGTCTTCCGTATCAGGAAGAAGGGGGTTAGAAAAGGTACCCTCAAACAAAGAGCACTCCGATCGCCCAACGGTTGACCGTGACCGCCGGCGTATTATCCAATACGGTCGAAAAACATCTATATCACCCAAAAGCCCGATGTAGCTTTGAGTACATCCACTGCGCGCAGCAGTGCTCAGAATCAGACATCAATGTCTTATTCACTGCGCCCTCGGGCTAGGCAAGCCCCTCACTGCCAAGTGAGTCAGACTTTTGAGTCATTGGTTCCGGGTGGGATTTCACCAAGAAAATCCCTGTATCCTTTTATCTCGCGAGTCAGCCTTTTGAGTGAGAGACTCGAGAGAGAGAGAGAGAGAGAGAGAGAGAGAGGTAGGGATCCCTTAAGTCAATCCCGTTTCGTGGCATAAACGACCGGAAAGTACCAGAAGTTATCGTTCTCCTGACAGTGACACTACGACTTGCGTCTTCTGTTCGCCTCCTCTCCCGATTCTTCTGCTTTCCATGTGCCTTATGCAAAACGCACTCCGAACTGCCTAGCAGGGCGCTGCTAGCATCGTTTTTGCTGCTTGGGAATTGTCCAACACTTTCGTCAGCGTGATCAAGATCAGTCAGTCTTCCACTATGCATGGGATGCACGTTAACACTTTGTGAGTGCTGTAGGCAGTCCTTCATTATTTCGTGTACGATAAAATCAATCAAAAACGGTGAAAGTGGACAGCCCTAATGTACGCGGCTCGGTGCCGCGCCATAAGTCGCCATTCGACCTGATATTTGAGAATAAAAAGTCAACAGTACTTTCACATACCTGGTCTTAACACATTTGCGTTTACGCAACTATGAAATTGTTGTTCAGTCCGCTGAGCCCAACTTACCTTTTTAGTGGAGATAAACGGCACGTATGACGATGCTGTGATGCAGGCGAAGAATCCCGGCCTTTTCTTTCCCAATGTTTGCTTCCCGAGCCACACTGAATCGACCAGGTATAATGAATGCTAGAATCCTAGTATTGATTTGGGTCAAACCAATTGCCCTATGGTCCTCACCAGAGCCTCAGACTCCTCTCTTGAATATGGGAACTCTCTCGTCGAGTGACCCCAATAAGGAGTAATATTCTCCGTCGTCCTCTTCTAATGTCCCCCGCCTTTGAAAGTGCGGGTACGAGATTATCTGGGTCGGCAACCCTGTTACGTTTGAGAGCCGAAATGGAACTTCGAACCTCACCTTTAGTGGGTGGTCCTAAATCTGCCGATTACGTTGCTACGGTGCAAGTTTGTGGTGGCAACAATATGGAATCATGAGGTCAGCCAAATTGACCCTCAAAGTGTTCTACTCTAGCGTTTTAACTTTCTAAACTTATGAATGTATGTACCATCTGACTCGCTGGTGGCTTTGCTGACAGACGGTCGTCTTGGACCAGTTGCACGGAGGAGCTTGGGGAGTGTTGATATTGTCCGAGGAAAAAACGGCTCACGTTCCCTTGACTTTCTCCGATAGGTGATCAGGATACTGTTCAGCTTCCTACGGATATCCCTCTTAAACTGGTTACGTGAACTTTCCTGGGTAATGTTCTGTCTATCCAACGGCTCCATAGATTTCTCTGAGATCTTATGTTTGTTTACCCCCACGAAACTCCATGTCGTATGCTACAATACGTGCTTCCTAAATGGATCCAACGGTTATTAGTATATTCGAGGTAATGAGTGATAGGCTTCCTTTCTAGGTCAGTTTGGTACTTATGCCTTATCGACGGCCAGGCCAGTTTCTCAACAGCCAGTCGTTGTTGTCGATTAAGTGGTGGCCTAGCAGACGGAAGAACAAAACGATAACGCATGATCTGAATCCAAGTATGTGCTCCAATAAGAACGACAGTCTGAATGGAACCACGCCACCTATAACTAACGGCTATGTGGTCTATCTGAGACCAGGCCTGATTCGGAGAAGGCGGGCGCCAAGTATAACAATGACGCGCACGATGCCTAAAACTAGTGCTGGCTAAAAATAGCTTATGCTCAGCGCACAGTTGCAACAGTCGCCCGTCATTATCCGAGCGATGTGATGCTATCCCAAACCTGTCCACCTAAACGAGGCTCGACTTCACCAAGGCGGCCGACCTGGGTGTTCATATCTCCGGCCAGAATGACCTCTTGTTGTTTCTCCTTGTTCAGGGCATGCTTTTTTCTTCCTGTGTGTATGGCAATTATGCAGAAGCGTTACCCCGTGATGTGTTGGTGTCGATGATGGTGATGATGAATCACTCATATTCGGGACGCGCAATGATTGTCGTCTAGATGTGTAAATGATGCTGTTTCCCGGTTTGTTAGTGTTAACTTCCAATTTACGCACCCTGTTTGAGGGTAGAACTCTGCTTGTTTCTTGCGTTGCAGTAAATCAATGACATATCCAATATCAACACTGCAGTTATGAAACGAATACAAACAATTTCTGGGTAATGCCTACAAGTGTCATATCCTTCTGCTTAGTCTAAAACTATATTGAATTCACCGCAGTTGCAACGAGTATTATCTACTCTCTATACTAGTCTCAGGTAGTTGTTTCTTGGTTTCTGTTAATAACACAATTTCAGACTGTTTGGTTGAGGAACTGTGGGCTGATAAACCAAAGTGCGCCCTCAGCGGTATGCGGAACAGACAAAGCATAAGCAGGGGGCCTGTTGAGCTACCCCTGGAGGTTCCACCTAACGAACTAGCTATTCGTGTGTTATCAGTTAGCATGCCGTCTATATCCACTTGCCTTTTTCGATGTTCAGCTGAGCTGTGAATTAAAATAATATCAGCAACCGTCTTCAGATTGTTACGTGAAATACCGGATAGAATTGTTTAGGTCTTATCACACCTGCGAGATCCGTGACCTGTTAATATGGTGTCTCACTTGGGACGTCTGCCTCCTGTATTGCCTGCGGAGTGCTAACGCAATGGGGGTTGAGGGTTAACAAGGTCGTGCGAATAAGTCTACATCCTGAACTTCATTGATAGGCTTTGCATATCTCTGGTTGGGTCGTTTCTCCAACTCACTCGTTCGGGTAAGTAGAAGCTTTAGGATGTATCGAAGGCGTACGGAAATATGGTCCAAGCATAAGCATGTTTTCACTTCTTGTGGTATTCACTGGTCAACTATAAGCCTAAACACGTGTTCTGACACAGTTAGGTTTAAACGTCGAAGTATACTGCTTGTGAGTTATCAGGTAGATGTACACGTTGAAATCTCGAAGTAGTCGCGAAAAATGCATGACGGAACATTAGTGAACATTTTTTTCACTCAAAAACTTGCCATCGACAGCTGCATCCTTCCGGACTTGTAATTATTTACAAATAAGTCCTTGTATTAATCGTGCTGTTGAAACGTACGCCTTTTGTGTCCGGTCGCTGTATAGGCAATCTTTTTACCACTCCTGGCACATGGCTGCTGATGTGGTGATCAGGATTGAGAATGAAGATTCCGCCACCCTAGCCTTTCGACAATAAGAGATTCCCAGGTCTTTTGAAAGACTTAGAGGACATAGTCGAAGTGCTCAGAGTCTGGACCAACCGGGCGAAGCTGGCTACCCTGTAGCTTCTCAAGGACAGGGCGAAGATGTTTATGGAGGTTCCGGAAGCAGTCCGCGCAGATCCAGAGTTGTCTGTCCCGAAGAAGTCACTGATCTGTCTGTCGATTGATGTGAGACAATGTGACTATTCATGGGAGCCTGGCTTCACCCTGGAAGTGACATTCGTCTACCTGTGTCGCTGTGGACAACATAATCAAGATCCTTGTCTAAATTGGACGAGGTTTTGGAAACAACATGCTGATATGCCGGTTTTTAGGAGGAATGCCATCAGTAGTCCGCTAACAACCCGAGATTGCTCTCATCATCCGTCCATCGACTTTGGAAGAGTTTACGGATGCAGTTCGTTAATTGCTAGTTGCAAACTCTAACGGTTAACTAGGTTAAAAGGAATGTAGCAAGTCAACCGAACTAACATCGAGTCGCAGTGAAAACGTCTCCTCAGGAGGCAACAGCTTTAAGAGTGAGAAAGACGAGGAAAATTCTAGCAACATGTACCACAAATGTGGAAAATTTGAACACTGATGGAGAATAGTGTTCACTGGGTAGGGAAGGACAATACTTGATTAAACGTTTGACTAGGCGTTTTTTGAACAAATCTAGAACACGGGAACTGGCGAATGCAGTCATTTCGTATTGACCCATCAATACCTAATTTACACTTACGAATCGTTTTTTCTCGCAACTACATAGAAGAACGAATAATCAGCCAGTAGGTTGGAATAGGTCGCTAAGTCCACGGAAGGGCCAGGTTCAGAAACAATGGTTTCTGGACAGAGTTGATTTGTCGCGATCGCTTTAGCATACTACAAGAATCTTAGCTTACGATAACCTAACGGGATTCCGAATGAACAGAATGGATCAATAGCCTGACCAGTGGCCAGAACGTGTCTAGTGACTGAGGAAACTGAGTGTTTACGTGTTTCAGCGACTCTTGTCATTTAGGCGAATGTTCCTTCTCTGTGGAGACTAGGTATCTCTCGGTTCTCCCCATGTAACTTAACTCTCCGCACGTTTACATATAAATTGGTAAATACAATGTGAAGTGGCACCGATAAGCTGATCTTTGATTGAAGGCACCGGTAACTTTTGAGTCCGAGCAATTACGCGGAGTTCAGCTGCATTAAATGTTCGTTTAATTGGAGTTGTCAATCGTTGTATTGTTTGATGAGTGATTTCTGTTTGGGATGAAAAATTCGGGTGTAGGTGCATTACACAGGATAAGTGCTCTTGTCAAGGTAAAAACCAGTGAAAGATGCGACTTGCTGCAATTGTCGTGATTTTATTGATTGGACTAGGTCCAAGAAAGATCGTTCAGCCGTGTGCAATGGACGTTGGAACATTGGGTGGGTCTACTCTCAAGACACGTTACCCGAGTCGGTGATCATGCAGTCGTTCGCCATTTCTGTTGATACATGTCATTCTATACTGGGAGCAGGTTTCCTCAACCATGCTGAAGTTTTGATTGACTCGACATACGAGAAACTTGTAAAAAGGAATGGGATGGTACCATCAACGAAAAAGCGCAAACCACAGCTTGAGCAACTTGAGGTGAACGCACCTTAACTGATTCAGAAATGTGACAGCCGGCTGTTGAATGAAGTGATACGTCAATTCCAAGAGTTTTTAACCGTCATCTAAAACTCACGCCACTCTTGTAGCTGGATTGAACATGAACTCTCCGTCGAGCCAAAGTAATTCTGGTCTCCCCGTCTCGGTAAACAATGCACCTTTAGTATGTAGTGAAATAGCGAGCGGGTGATATGCTGAACGAAGACAATCGACGAAGCGAATAACCCGTTCACGCCATGTCGCAAAAACTTAGTGGGAAATTTCGATTTTTTAAACTGCAAAAGGCTCACTGAGATTGCGGGTATTGTAGTTTATCTGTCTATGTGATGTCAGAAACATTCTGTAAGTTTCTGAACGCTACATTGTTCACAGTTTTGAACTTAGGCTCAGGATATTGACAACTACTAATGGAGCAGTCGGATCGAGACGAAACCGTTGCTACTATTGGGGCATACGTTTTCGATTGATAGTTTCGTCCTTCGAACTATCGGGTGTCCCATTCACATTTTGACAACCGATGCCCGAAATCGTACGAATCGAAATCGTCACCGCCAGCGCCGATGGCGCAGATCATTAGAAACATATTTCAGTTTTATTGCTGAGGATCCAAAAAGACTGTCATTCGGATTAATGACCTGAAATCACAGTTGTCAAAATAAAGGGCGGTATTGCTCGGTCAGGAGATCGGCCAGTACGAGGTCCAACCACTGCCTGAGAAATTGATGACGATTGAGGTAACTCTGGTGTTTTCCTCATGAAAGACGTTCAGATAGTATCTTGATCACGTCGGATTTCTCCGCTCCATAAAAATTGACCGTGATATCGCGGGCCTGTTATACCAATTACTGAAGAACTACCGGTTTTACTGGTTAGGAAGAGTCAATTGTGCTTTTGTCAAAATCCAACAACCAACGGAGAACGGACAACTGACTCTGAAGCCACCAGTGGTTGAACAAGGTCTTGTTGTTGAAACCGGAGAAAATGATCTGGGGATCGAAACCATGTCGACCCACTGCGGTATGGAATGTGTCGGTAGGACTTTAACGCCTGTCAAACGAAACCGTTCGACAACAGAAGAGGATTGTTTGGCGATAATGTGGATCTTGGAACAACAGAGACCTTATTTGCTCGGCCGACGTTTGTATTTGGAGGTTACCCGCAAGCTTTTGGGGTAGCTTCACTTGGTGAAGAACCCCCGGTGAAAGCTGAACTGTTGGGCCGTATGGCTACAAGTTCACGAATTTACAACTTATCATGTGTCTGGGAAAGAAAACCACGTTTCTTAGTCGCTCTCCCGAATACAACACATGGATGTACTTTTCAAGGGCATTGTCGGCGTTAACAGTATTGAACTGGAGCACGATTATAGAAGGCTGCAAGCAACGTAAAGTTCGGATGCAACTTTCCGACAAGTGATCGGCTAACGTACCTCTAAAAGACAGCGTTCGGAAATCAAAAGACATCCGCAACTGAAAGCATTCAAAGTGCATTGGTCTAACTCGCGGTTCACTGGTGGCTACAATTTTACTGCGGCAGCTGCGTGACGTACTAAGTATGTTGTCACCATCTACAGAATCAGAAAAGAAGCGTCAGAAAGGTTGTCATCAGCTGCTCCACACAGCGTGTCACCGAACTTAGGAAATGATAAAGAAAATCCCTCAATGGCCGGGAATGAAAGATGTCACCAATTACATACTGTTACACTAACATTATCGGCTCTTGAAGAGAAGCAATTATTCAAATCAATACTCTACCTAGCCATTCTCAGTCGGTGAAATTAAGGGAACTGTGCTCAGTAGTTTTGATCGGTCTCTTCTAGTTCACAACTTACGGAAATCTGTACATCGTCGTCATGACGGAACATATCACAGAATGGATCACAGTAGCCGATTTACCCGATCAGCATGCAAGCAACACGCGCAGGACCGTGTTGAAGCACATTGCTGTCGATTGTTGTGGCTCATGGAATCTCCCAAAGCATATTTACTGACCAAGGTGCCTGCTTCGAAGGCGAAGAGTTCCAGAACTGTTTGTGATACTTGAGAATCAATTAAGTTCTGGCGGCGTCGTCAAACGAATGGACTGAAAAAGCCAGTCATTTGCTCAGGTGGTGGTTGGCTGCTAAAGGAGGGAACCAGGAAAAGGTGCTATCATTAATTCGGTTGGCCCCCTGTTCTTCACCACATGGCACAACGTAGGAGTGGCCGTTCCGGTGAATGGCACACCCGACCGTTGACCTAAAATTTGGCGTGTAGGAAAACTAGTAAATGAATATGCCTGAGTTAACAAAGACGCAAAGGTTGGTTAACAAAATCTCGACAGTTACAAACGATTGACTTCAAGCAGTGGAGATGAAGCATGTTTAGACAAAGTTTCTGGCATTTGCGTCGTGCTCAGATCTCGCAGCATATCTGCTGAATTGTTGCATATTTCTGTGGATGTTTGTGTTTATTTTCCTTGCGACAGTTGATGATGGACAGTGCTGTATAGCAAACGATTTGTAACGTTTAAAACACCCCACTGCCAAACAAACAAATCTGTCTGGCAAGATTTTTTTCTGTTTACTGTGTCTGCATGCCAAATCGTCTATGTTTCTTCGGTTTTAGTGTAAACTTTGCTTGTGTACTAGCTGTGCTTCACAATATTTTGGTATAACGGATTCCTCAAATTGAGGGCCTTCCTGCACAGTTTGCTTTTCCTCGATCGGTTTGACTTCATGGTCTGTGTTTTGCACAATGTCGTGTTTCGAAACTGGTTGCTTCATAAGCCTAAGTAGCGTCTGTGTAAGCATTTGCTGACTTTTTTACCCACATCTTCCACTTTCGTTCGTTTGCATTGCGAACATGTAGTCGCGTGGATTACAACAGATTGTCCGTGCTGTTGTGTTGCTCGTTAAAGCTGAACGGAATACTGCGTTCATCTATGTAGCACACGAATGCTCAGTGGTTTGAGGACTTTTTACGTCCCTTCTATGCCATGCGCATATTGTGTTAATGTTCATACTTAAGTATTTGCATTTACGCCACTAGGTAGATGCAGTCGTGTGACCTGGTTGATCTCATGTGGTCGGGGTACTGTTAGGTTACTAATACAACAGGATAATTGCGGCAACCGGGATCCATGTGTTGGCTACGGGAGTCTTCATGACTGGGGTACCGCAACATTTCTTGTCTCTCTTGATTGATGTCTGTGTGTATTCCGCAACGCTCTTGTGTTAAGTCATTTTAATAACCGCCGTCGTTTTTGTGTTCTAGGTTTGGATTTAGCCGCATATTTCTGCGCCCAGCCTTTAAATAGGCAGACAGGACTACCGTTGTTGAACTAAAAAATAACAGCGTCTGTTGATTTATAATGGATTGAAAATTCCAGTTTACCATTTGGCCGCTGCGTCAGTAAATGCCAGTCACAGATTTTTGCACATGCTTTCCCAGATCAAGACATTGAGGCATACAGTACATTCGTTTAACACAACCAGTTATGTGTATTTAGCAGCCATACAAGATCGCAAGAAGGATAGGTAATGAGAACATAGAACAGCCACAACGATTAACACAGTTAATTAGTGGAAAAAGCTTTAAGACACAACGCTAGCACAGCCTTTGGTCGTGTTCGACAGCTTTCCGTGTCGGAGCCACGAAAGCCTCTGACGCATGCATTAACGTCTGCGCCTTTATGTTCCGGGCGCTGATCATATATCAGCCATCAAACTATTCTTTTAACTTGCTCCAACAAATACAAACAGTGCGACATGGCTAGTGATATGTTGACATAGGCAGGACGTGTTCAAACTAACAAAACTCGTAAAATGTGACTTACTCTAAATCGTTGATAGAGGCTCTCTGTCCCGAAAACATGCTGACTAACGTTGTCACTACTAACGCGGTGTTCTCACCGCATTTCGACAGTACACCGAGGACACTTGTCGAAGAAAGACACGGTAAATCCTCTGCACTCGTTTGCAACAGCGAAACTAATTTATATAGGTCTGTGATAAAACGCGTATTAAAGGCGCGCTTTGGGGTTGGTTTGAAAGGCCGAAGATGCAAAGCCTTTCATTATTGCCTATGCCAGTAATTCTGTCATTTAGTGGTTTATTATTATGCTCACTATCTGCAGGTAAACTAGGTTGTTAACTTGTAAATACGTCTGCATGCGAGTTCCTTAAATTGGATTGTCGTTTCTGGACATAACTTTGTGTTACTGCGGGTATTGTTTCCCTATTCGGTTGATATGTTTTGCTTTTTATTGCGAGTTTTTTCTGTGTTGGTGGATGTTGTGAAACGGAGTCACGCCATATATATTCTTATTACTTCAAGACACTTGTACATACATACGTATATATTACGCGTGCTGATTGTTGTACTTGTTAGTTCTAAGTTCCAAAACAAACGGATAGGATTGAACGCAAGGTATCAACAACATCCACATTGGTTTCTGTTATGCGTCGTTTCTGGTAGATTGTCCGACCACAGATAAGATTCACTTTTTGACCGCCCGCTGCAAAATCGGTAACGTTGTCCAGGATTCATCCCTCTGATGCATTTAGATTATCCCTTGTATAGAAGGTGCACAGTGTTTCCGTCGATTAGTTCGCGTTCGTAAAACGTTTTGAAGCTACCAAGGTTTGTGTAACAAGGTAAACACATTTGGCAGCATGTCAGATTTGCTCAGTGTTTAACTATATTGCTGGTTCATATCGTCGCTACTTCAGTGCTCTCATATTTCTCACTCATTCTGTTTTTCCGCTGAAGTCTGTAGTAAAGTCGGCGCTACAGTTGGTGGAGATTGATATCAGTCAAAGCTTAGGTGTTTGATTGCTGTTTGTTGTTAGCCGATTGAGATAAATGTGAAACCTATGTATATTACAGTGATCGTGCGAGAAACCCTATCGGTGCTCTATCAACAAAATGTCCATTTCAACCGCTCACCCCTTTTTGGCAGCCAGACATGCACAGTGTTTGGGTTTCTAATTCTTTTGGTTCAACTCTTCTATTTTGGTGCTACTACCAACTTTCGTTCCTTCTTTCGTCAGAGTCAAATACCAGCGACCATCTGGCTACGGAGCCACCGTTTAATTTGAGCAAAGCCTACTCTATTGGAAAACCAAATCCTTTTGGTTCGAACATCACTCCCATCGGCCTAGTCGTGTCAATCATCGTGCCGGTTATTGCCTTGCTGTTCCTGATTCTGTTGGCATTCCTGATTGCGCATTTCTTCTGTCATCGCCTGCGTCGTGGCCTTAAATGGAAGCCTGTAAGCAGACCAGTTCATTTGTCTTCATTATCAACTGCATTTCAGTATTTTGGCAGCCTTCGCTCAAAACGCTATTGCGAGTGCCAAACGATGAAACTCACTAGCTCCGCCACTGCCCCAAATTGTACCTGCGGGCTTGCAAACAAATCGGCCAACGAGTTGGAACAACTAAACGGGCTCGGTGTTACTCGAAAACGCTCAACTGCTGGCTGTGGTTGGTCGACTGAGGGTGAAATCGAAGGGGTATGTACGGGAACCGGCTTTTATTAACTTTTCGTCACACTCATTCACCATGTGCATAGGTGTCTCTATTCTGACGTTCAAATTTCTGTATGTGTACTTTTCATTTCTATATGGTTAAAAGCCAGTCTTCCAGGTTTGTGGGTATTACCAATTGGTCATCGATCGCCTAACAAATGGCATTTGATGGCAACAACTATACTGTGTTACTGTCACTCGTCACTAGTATATCGCTGTTAGGTTCATCTAATAATACTATCTGAATTACTCCCTCGGTGTTGACCGTTCTCCCAACCAAGTGCGAGGTGGATAAAATAGCGCGGAAAATAGCCAGTTTATTAATTACCAAATACAGAAGCACTCACTATTATTAGGCTTATTTTTCTAAATTGACCTAGTGGTTAGGATTGTGCACTACATCAATCTAGAGGGCTGTGTTGACTAGGACACCGGTCTTACCAGGTGCAACGTTGTCAGACAGGTCAAAAGGGAGCAGCCAGACGAAAAGCAGTTACACCCATAGGAATATGTGTCCCACTATTGATCGCGTAGGAGCGCTTTGGTAGCGAGGCACGATCCTATGGGCACACAGCAGCACTGCTGTCTTCCGTATGAGGACGAAGCGGGTTATAAAAGACACTCTGAAACAAAGAGCACTCGGATCGCCCAACGGTTGATCGTGACTACCGGCGTATCATCCAGTATGGTCGAAAAACATCTAGTATCGCCCAAAATCGCGATGTAGTTTCGAGTACATCTACTGCGCGCAGAAGTGTCAAAAGTCAGACATTACTCTCTTATTCACTGCGCCGCCGGGCTAGGCAAGCCCCCCACTGCCA